>JAJPUD010023591.1:8299-19781 GCA_023553655.1 Myrmecobius fasciatus
TTTCTTTCTTTCTTTCTTTCTTTCTTTCTTTCTTTCTTTCTTTCTTCTTTCTTTTTTCCCTTTCACTGGGTTAGACTGTAGTTCTCAGATTGACCCCTGGCTGGAGAATAAAGTGTTTTGAAGTGTTAATTCCCTTTATCAGAACTTATTGGGGATATATTATCCCCTATCTGCAAATCAGAATTGACTTAATACTTTTATTCATTTTCTACTCCTTAAAATCAGAATTGACTTCCTGCTTTTTTTACTCACTTTCCACTCCTTAAATTCTCTGAAATCACTATACTAAGCATAAAGCATGGAAAGTCATTCAAATGCTTTCTGAATGAAATTAAATGATGCTAGACAAGAAGCCTGTTTAAATTAGAATTAACCAGAGTTTCATTTCATATTTTGAATGATATATAAAAGCACTGAATTTTCTGGTATTTGGAGAGTCCTAGTAGAAGAGAAAGAGAGATAGAGAGAGAAGCAGAGAGAAACAGAGTGATAGAGACAAATAGAGACAGAAAGAGAGGAAGAGAGAGAGACACAGCGAAAGACAGAGACAGACAGAGACAGAAAGATATAAAGATAGAGAGACAAGAGAGAAAGGCAGAGGCAGAGATAAAGACAGAAATCCACAGAGAAACTGCAGATTTAGAGAAAGGTCAAGGGGGATGGGGGTGGAGAGAGATGAAAAGGCAGTAACAACATTCTGACAAAATCCTTGACAATTGTTTATCTATTGGAGAAGAAGAGACCTTACCTCTCATCTTTGTCTATGTCTGACTACAACAACCTCACAAATTTTACGGTCCATATGATTTTGGACTTCTCATCTCACTGATATCTTAGGTGGCACTCTCACCTTAAGAGCTACTTTGGGAAACCAAGAACATAATGAATATTGAGTTATTCCCTCTCTATATTTAAAATTTGCACAAAATGTTCACTTTTAATGTTTCAGTAGCCTCAAAGAAAAAAAAAAGTTTTTTTTCCCCTTATTTATCTGCTCCAAAGACAAGAAAGCTCTAATATAAATGCTTAGTCTTTTCTTGTTATTAGTACTTGCTTACTTGACTTATGTTTCTTTACTTGAATTAGGTTGCATGTTGAATGCCCTACTTATCTCTGATTTCTTGGAAAGGAATGATACAAATTTCTCCTTTTACTAATTCACCCTTTAAAATTGATAATTAAGCTCAACTTGGTAAGATATGTTTTTGGCATGCACCCAAATAAATTATATTAATTTATAATTATATGTATATGTTACTGTATGAATCTCATATTTATAAAACATAAAATAGAAATTATAAAGAAAATGAAAAGTATTCAATTTAATTTATTAGTAGTACAGAAACCTCTTTGCTTCATATATTTCTCTACAGCAAATGAATTTTTTTATTTTTTAAAGTAATAGCTTTTTATTATCAAAATACATTCAAAGATAGTTTTCAACATTCATCCTTGAAAAATCTTGTGTTCCAAATTTTTCTCCCTCCTTTCCCCTCTCCCTTCCCTAAACAGCAAGTAATCCAATATATGGTAAACATGTACAATCATTTTATACATATTTCCACATTCTTCATGCTGCACTAGAAAAATTAGATCAAAAAGGAAAAAAATGAGAAAGAAAAAGCAAACAAACAAAAAAGATGAAAAAAAAATACATTGTGATCCACATTCAGTCCCTATAGTCCTCTTTCTGGATGCAGATCGCTCTGTACATCACAAGGATATTGAAATTGGCCTGAATCACTATTGTTGAAAAGAGCCATGTCCAACAGAATTGATCATTACACAATCTTGTTGTTGCTGTGCACAATATTTTCTTGGTTCTAGTCACTTAACTTAGCATCAGTTCATGTAATTCTCTTCATGCCCTTCTGTAATCATCCTGCTGATTATTTTTTTATAGAACAATAATATTCCATAATATTCCTTTACCAAAACTTATTCAGCCATTCCCCAAACTGACAGATATCAACTCAGTTTTACTTCTTTGCCACTACAAAAAGACCTACTACAAACATTTTTATACATGTGAGATATTTTCTCTTTTTAATGGTATTTTTGGGATAAGCTCAGTAGAAGGCATGCAATTAAATATCAAATTTGAAAGTCTGAAAATAAAAAGGGAGATGAATAAAATTGAAAGCAAGAAAATATTGAACTAAATAAAACTAAGACTTGGTTTTGTGAAAAAAAAAACAACAAAATAGATTAATCTTTGGTAAATATAATTAGAAAAGTGTAAAGAAAAAATCAAATAACCAGTATTAAAAATGAAAAGGGTGAATTTAGCACCAATTGAAAAAAAAATCAAAGCAATAATTAGGAGCTACTTTGCCCAGTGTATGGAAACAAATCCAGCAATCTAACCAAAATGGATGAATATTTACAAAAATATAAATTACCCAGATTAACTGAAGAAAATAAATTACTTAAATTGTACCATTTTAGAAAAAAAAAAGGAATTTGAAGAAGCTATTAATGAATTCCCTAAGAAAAAGTCTCCTAACATTTGGGAAAATAACAATCTCTCATGGGTAAGGTGAGCTAATATAATAAAAATGACAATTCTGCTTAAAATGGTCTATTTGTTCAGTACTACACCAATCAAACTGCCAAAAATTATTTTACAGAACTAGAAAAAATAATAACAAAATTCATTTGGAAGAATAAAAGGTCAAGAATAACCAGGAAATTAATGGAAAAAATACAAAAGGGTAGTGGTTTAGCAGTATCAATGTGAAATTATTATTATAAAGCAGCAGTAATCAAAAACACCTGGTATTGGCTGAGAAACAGAGCGTTAGATTAGAGGAATAGATTAGATACACACGACAAAACAACCAAAGCCTATAGTAATCCAATATTTGATAAACACCCCTACCTGCATCCTCTGGGATAAGAATTCATTATTTGACAAAATGTGCTGAGAAAACTGGAAAAAATATGTCAGAAACTCAGCATAGACCTACGTCTCACTCTCCATACTAAAATAAGGTCAAAATGGTATATGATTTGGGCATAAAGGATTATACCTTAAACACATTAGGAGAACAATGGAAAATTTACTTATTAGGTCTTTGGAGAAGGAAGGAACTCATGACCAAGGAAGAGCTAGAGAACATAATGAAAGACAAAATGGACAACTTTGATGACATCAAATTTAAAAAAAATTTGCACAACCAAATCCCAAAAAATAAGATTAAAAGGAAAGTACAAATCTGGGGGAAAATTTTTACAGCCAGAATTTCTGATAAAAGTCTCTTTTTTTAAATACATAAAGAATTCGGTCAAATTTATAAGAATACAAGTCATTTCCCAATTGGTAAATGGTTAAAATATATGAATAGACAATTTTTAGATATTTAAATTAAAGCCATCTATAATCATATAAAAATGCTCTACATCACTATTGATTAGAGAAATGCAAATCAAAACATATCTGAGGTTTCACCTCAGACCTCTCAGATTGGCTAAGATAAGAAGAAAAGATAAAGATAAAATTTGGATGTGATGTGAGAAAAATTGGACACTAATGCATTGTTGGTAGATCAATGTGTGAAATGATCAAACCAATCTGGAGAAAAATCTGGAATTATGCATGAAGGACTATAAAACTGTATATACTCTTTGACTCAGCAGTGCCCTTACTGAGACTATATCCCAAGGAAATCATGAAGGACAGAAAAAGGACCCAACATGCAAAAATATTTGTAGCAGTTCTTTTTGTGGTAGAAAATAATTGGAAAAGGAGTAGATGCACATCATTTGGGGAATGGCTGAAAAAGTTGTGATATATGAAGGAAATGGTATTTTATTTTCTATAAAAAACAATGAATAAGCTGCTTTTAGAAAAGCCTGGAAAGATTTACATGAACTGAAGCTGTGAGAAACAAGCAGAACAAGGACTACATTTTACACAGTAACAGCAACAATGTGTGATGATCACCTGCGAAAGATTTGGTTATTCTCAGTGGTTCAGTGATCCAAAGCATTCCCAATAGACTTTGGCCCCAAAATGCCATCTGCATCCAGAAAAAGAACTAAGGGGACTGAATGTAAATCAGCACATGTTAGGTTCACTTCTTATTTCTGAATTTTTAATCTATCCCATGGTTTTTCACTTTTGCTCTGATTTTTCTCTCTCAACATGATTTATAAGGCAATGTGTATTAAAAATAAATAAATTTACTAAGAAACAAGATAAATAAATAAAAATACGAAGAAAAATTCTGTAGTGGCCAAAAGGATTCACAAGTGAATTCTATACTATTTAAACTATTTGAAAAAATAGGTGAAGAATGAGACCTTCCAAATTCCTTCTATGAAGCAAATATGGTATTGATACCTAAACGAGGAAAAGCCAAAACAGAGATAGAAAATTACAGATAATTCTCCCTAATTAATATTATTACAAAAAAATTTAAATAAAATATTAGCAAAGAAATTACAGCAAGTTATCAGCAGGATAACACACTATGACCTAGTGGGATTTATATCACAAATGCAGGACTGGTTCAATATTAAGAAAACTAGAATCATAATCAACTATATCAATAGCAAAACCAACAGAAATCATATAATAATCTCAATAAATGCAGAAAAAGCTTTTGAGAAAATACAGGACCCATTCGTATTAAAGACACTAAAAAACAGAGGGATAAAAGGAGTTTTCCTTAAAATAATAAGCATTATTTATCTAATATCAACAGCAAGTATTATTTGTAATGGAGAGAAACTGGATACATTCCCAATAAGATCAGGGATGAAACAAGGATGCCCATTATCACCATTATTATTAAACATTGTGTTAGAAATGTTGGCCTTAGCAATAAGAAAAGAAAAATAAATTAAAGGGATTGGAATAGGTAATGAGGAAATAAAACTATCACTCTTTGCAGATGATATGAGGATATACTTAGAGTCCTAGTAAATCATCCCAAAATCCACTGGAAACAATTCACAGCTTTAGAAAAGTTACAGGATATAAAATAAACCCACATAAATCTTTAATATTTTTCTATATTACTGACAAAGCCCATCAACAAGAGATGAGAAAGATAAATTCCATTTAAAATAAGTGTAGATAACATAAAATATTTAAGTATCTACCTTCCAAGACAAACCCAAGATTTTATAAACACAATTATAAAACAAATACAAATTAAAACAACTCTGAGGTAGTACCTCATAGCTCTCAATTAGCTAAGATTACAGTAGAAGATAACGTTAAATGTTGGAGGGAATGTGAGAAAATTTTTCCTTCTCCCATTGTTTTTCTCCTTTGCTCTGATTTTTCTCTCTCAGCATGATTCTTAAAGCAATGTACATTAAAAATAAATACTTTTTTTTTTTTTGCTAAAGTAGTTGGGGTTAAGTGACTTGCCCAAAGTGATACAGCTAGGAAGTATTCAGTGTCAGAGGTCAGATTTGAACTCAGGTCCTCCTGACTTCAGGGATGATGCTCTATCCACTGCACCACTTAGCTGCCCCCCAAATAAATACATTTTTAAAAAGATTTTGAGGGCATTACTTATCTATATTCTCTATGTCAATACACATCCAAAATTTGGTTATCAAATTCAAAGGAATATAATAAAGGCGATGAAAGTTACTGAAAACCTGTCATAGGATGGATGGAAGGAGAGGAGTTTCATCAACCTATAAAAAATTTAGAAAAAAAAACATGAGTTTTCTTTAAGTATTTTAAGAATGGATGTGTTTAATAACAATTAGACTTTTCTACTTATCCTCAGAGGGGAAAACTGATTAATGGATGGAAGTTGTCAAGAGACAGGTTTAAGATTATTGTAGGAAAAAATTCTAATAATTAGAGTTGTTGGAAAATCAGATGTACTGTATTAAGAAGCATGAGTTTTATTCATTGGTGGTCTCCACAAAGGGGACCAAAACTTCAGAAATGTAATAGAAGAGATTTCTCCTTGGCTATAGTGAGGATTAGATAAAATCATCAATGTTTAGAGCCAGAGATTTAATGATTCTCTTTGCAGTACTTAAATTCCTAAATCCTATCTGTGAAGCAATGAAATCTGTAGATTGGGCAAAGATTACAAAGACCATGAGAGTACTTTTCTTAGCATTAAGATATTCTCTAGATCTGGGTTGTAGTAGTATCATCCATTATGATATCAAAGTAATCAGATCAACTGGAAGAGTGTAAGTCAATGTTATTTTTGCCAATCATTTATTAAAATTATATTATAAAGTAGTGGTCATCAAAACGATTTGGTACTGGCTAAGAAATAGAGCAGTTGATCAGTGGAATAGGAGAGGATCACAGAACAAACTAGGCAATAACTATAGTAGCCTAGTGTTTGATAAACCCAAAGACCCCAGCTTTTGGGATAAGTGCTCACTGTTCTACAAAAATTGCTGGGAAAATTGGAAACTTGTATGGAAAAAATTAGGGCTTGACCCACAGCTAACACCACAAAGATAAGAGCTAAATGGGTTCATGATTTAGATATAAAGAATGATATTATAAGCAAATTAAAGGAACATAGGATAGTTTACCACTCAGACTTGTGGAGAAGGAAGGAATTTGTGTCCAAACAAGAATTGGAACTCTTAATTGAACACCAGATAGATAATTTTAACTATATTAAGTTAAAAAGTTTCTGTGTAAACAAAGCTAATGTACACAAGATTAGGAGGGAAGCAATAAATTGGGAAATCATCTTTACATTTAATGGTTCTGATACAGGCCTCCTTTCTAAAATATATAGAGAATTGTCTCATATTTATAAGAATTCAAGCCACTCTCCAATATATAAATGGTTAAAGGACATGAACAACAATTTTCAGATAAAGAAATTAAAACCATTTCTAGTCATATGAAAAGGTACTCCAAATCCCTATTAATCAGAGAAATGTAAATTAAGACAACTCTGAGGTACCACTACACACTTGTCAGATTGGCTAAAATGACAGGAAAAGATAATGATGAATGTTTGAGGAGATGTGAGAAAACTGGGACACTGATACATTGTTGGTGGAACTGTGAACGGATCCAATCATTCTGGAGAGCAATTTGGAACTATGCTCAAAAAGTGATCAAACTGTGCATACCCTTTGACCCAGCAGTGTTTCTATTGGGCTTATATTCCAAAGAAATCTTAAAGGAAGGAAAGGGACCCACATGTGCAAGAATGTTTGTGGCAGCCCTTTTTGTAGTGGCTAGAAACTGGAAACTGAATGGATGCCCAACAATTGGAGAATGGCTGAACAAATTATGGTAAATGAATGTTATGGAATATTACTGTTCTATAATAAACGACCAGCAGGACGATTTCAGAGAGGCCTGGAGAGACTTACATGAACTGATGCTTAGTGAAATGAGCAGAACCAGGAGATCAGTGTGCATGGCAACAATAAGTTTATATGATGATCAATTCTGAAGTACATGGTTCTCTCCAACAAAGATGTTTCAAACCAGTTCCAGCTGTTCAGTGATGAAGAAAGTCATATACATCCATGGAGAGGCTGGTGGAATCTGAGTCTAGACCACAACATAGCATTTTCACACTTTCTATTGATGTTTACTTGCATTGTTTTCCTTCTCAGGTTTTTTTTTCCTTTCCTGTAAAACAAGATAACTGTATAAATATATATACACATATTAGATCTGTCATATATTTTAACATAATTAACATGTATTAGACTTCCTGCCATCTGGGGGGAGTGGGGAGTAGGAAGGAAAATTTTGTAACAGAAAGCTTTGTAAGAGTCAATGTTGAAAAATTACCTATGCATGTTTTACAAATAAAAAGCTTTTAAAAAAAAAGAAAATTATATAACTTAAAGTAGTCAACATGATCATTCAAAAGGATGGCAAAAAACCACAAAAAACCCAAAATCAACTCAAAAATAATGTTGTGGTAACAAGGTACAATGTTTTTAAAATATGAGAGTAGGTAATATGATGTCCTAAGTGTACCTATCATTCATCACTATGATATTATAACTTCTAAGTAAGTTAGTTAAACTTCCTGGACCTGACTTTTCTTATAGGTAAAATGAAGGGAACAGATTAAATGGCTTTTCAACCTGTTTCCAGGTTTGGATATATGATCCCATTATCACCACACTATTTTCTTTTGTTATTCAATATGTATTTAAGAACAGATCTTTACCCATTTTACTTTAATATGATTAAGTTAATATTTTAAATGAACACTTCCCTAATAATTTTCTGTGACTGAGATTTCAAGAACTAAACTAGTCCAATTAAACCATTTATTAAAAACTGTAATCATGATCCCTTGTTTAATTTCCGTCCTCATTAAAACATTAGTTTCTTCATTGCAAGCTACTTTAGTAAACTGTTGTCCACTGCAAAGGATTTTGTTCTTTGGGGAAAATATTATTCTGAGCATTGTGCTAAAGTCAAAAGACCATTGCACCCAAAATTATAAATGTTAGATTAAGTCTCAATTCTGTCACTTATTAACTATGTGTCCTTAGATAAATCAAATACTTCCAAAACCTTATATTCAACATACATAACATGCACATAATTCTTTTTTTAATTTTTTTATTAAAGCTTTTTATTTGTATAACATATGTATGGGTAGTTCCCCAACATTGATCTTTACAAAGCTTTCCATTACAAATTGTACCCTCAGTCCCTTCCCCTCCCCTAGATGGCAGGAAGTCCACTACATGTTAATAATGTTGAAATGCTTGAGAAGTTATGCAAGAAAAATCCTATCTACAAGAAAAAAAAAAGAATCAGAGAAAGACAACACAATGCAAGCAAATGTCAATACAGATCATGAAAATGTTACGTTGTGGTCCATATTTCATTTCCCTCTCTCTGGGTGTATATGGTTTTCTTCAGTGAACAATTGGAACTGGTTTGAGACAATTCTTTGTTTCAGAGAGCCATAATTCTTCCATTGCTTGTCAGACAGGGCTGTACTGAGGATGAACTCAGATAATAAGGGTAAAGTACTTTAAAAACTGTAAAATTCTACATAAATGTCAGATGTTTTAAATAGGAACACTGATAGGACATTGTTGGTAAAAAGGCATTAATCAAGTCATTAGGAAACTGTGTGTTGAATAGTAGATAAATTCAGATTTTTGTTGTTTCTGATTTAGTCATGTCCATCTTTTCCTGATCTCATTTGAAGTTTTCTTTATAAAGATACAGACATAGATTGTCATTTCTTTCTCTGGCTTATTTTATTGATGAAGAAACTGAGACAAACAGGGCTAAATAATTTGCATATTATCTGACTGCTAATAAGTGTCCAAGACTGGGTTTGAAGACAAGTTTTTCTGATAGGCTTTGTTCTCTATTCACTGTGCTGCCTACCTGCCTCAGATTTGGGTAAAGAGCTAACAATAGATAAATGAATAAATGGAAGAATGGATGGATGGATATTGGTATATGCTGGGAACACCTCATTCTCAGAAAGTTGGTTATTAGTTTATTTTTTTTAATATCAGCATTTATACCTAGAAAATCATGAATGCTAATGCTTGATTATTTTATTTACTGTGTTGTTGATTAGACATAAAAGCAATTGGAAAATGTTAATAAAAAATTAAACTTAAAAATCTGTTGCTTTTTTTTTTTCTGGAGAGATGGTCGACTGGGGGCGGAGCCAAGATGGCGAACTGCAGACAGCATTCTCTGTGAGCTCCTGAGTCCTTCCCTCAGAACCAGACAAATTGAGCCTCCCAACTGGTTCTGGAGTGAGGGCACCACCAAACACTTGGACTAAAACGCACTTCTATCAAATATCTACTTTGAAAGAACTTCTGAGGTCAGTTTTAGACGGGCAGGGGATCGAGCATCTCCCAGCGCTCAGACGCCAGTGCGCAGCCGGGGTGCAAGTCTGGGGCTGGGAAGGACCAGAAGATTTTAGGCTGCCAGGAAGTCCCTGGGAGACGCTTGGGCCACTTTGCTCTGCTTGCGGGCAGGTGCTTTGGCAGGTCTACCTTTGGTAAGGGGTGGATTGAGAGCAGCTGAAAGTGTGGTCCTAGTGCGGATCTAGTGAGATCAGCCCCAGACCGGAAGTCAACTGGGCAAATTGCCCCAGGGCAAATTGAAATTGCTGCTGCTGCTGCTGCTGCTGCTGCAGAATTTCCTGCTGGTGACTGATACCTCAGCTAAAAATCATGAGCAAGAAGAAGAGAGCTCTCACCATACATAGCTTTTACGGAGAGAAACTAGAGAAGTCCCCAGATCCTGAGATTCTGAAAACAATCCCAGATAAAGCCACAAAGGTGGACTTAAGCTGGTCTCCCTTTCAGAAGGCTTACCTGGAAGATTGCATAAAGAATCTCAAAAGAGAACTAGAAGAAGATTGGGGAAATAAATTGAGAGCAGTGCAAGAAGGAAATATTGCCCTGCAAGAGAGATGTGAAAAACTGGAAAATAAGTCTGGTGAATTGGAAAAAGACAACAATTCACTGAAAAACCAAATTGGTGAATTGGAAAAAGTCGCCAACTCACTGGAAAGTAAAAATAGTGAATTTGTAAAAGACAACAATTCACTGAAAAACAAAATTGGTGAATTGGAAAAAGACAACAATTCACTGAAAAACAAAATTAGTGAATTGGAAAAAGACAACAATTCACTGAAAAACAACATTGGTGAATTGGAAAAAGTCACCAAATCACAAGAAAATAAAAATAGTGAATTAGTAAAAGACAACAATTCACTGAAAAACAAAATTAGTTAACTGGAAAAAGACAACAATTCACTAAAAAATAAAATTGGCAAAATGGAAAAAGAATGCAATGAACCAAAAAATTCAATTGGCCAGTTACAAAAGGAGCTAAAAAAAGATAGCTGAAGGAAATAATACCTTAAAAATTAAAATTGAACAAATTTAAATGAATGACTTAATAAGACTTCAAGAATCAGTCAAACAAAAACAAAAAAATGAAAAAATAGAAGAAAATATGAAATATCTCCTAGGAAAAATAACTGACTTGGAAAACAGATCCAGGAGAGACAATCTAAGGATTATTGGACTCCATGAAAGTCACGATGAAAAAAAGAACCTTGATGCTATCTTCCAGGAAATCATGAAAGAGAATTGCCCTGATGTTTTAGAATCAATCAGAAGGCAAAATTGGCATTGAAAGAATTCACCAATCACCTCCTGAAAGAGACCCCAAAATTAAAATGCCAAGGAATATCGTGGCCAACTTTCAGGACTATTGCACCAAGGAAAAGATATTACAAGCTGCTAGAAAAAATCAGTTCAAATATTGAGGAACTGTCATTAGAATTACACAGGATCTGTCAGCTTCCACATTGAAGGATCAAAGGCCCTGGAATCAGATATCCCGAAAGGCAAAAGAACTTGGATTACAGCCAAGAATAAGCTATCCAGCTAGAATGAGCATCATCTTCCAGGGAAGAAGATGGTCATTCAATGATACCGAAGAATTTCACCTATTTCTTTTTTTTTTTAATAAAGCTTTTTATTTGCAAAACATATG
>JAJPUD010023592.1:6722-19781 GCA_023553655.1 Myrmecobius fasciatus
AGAGACAGACAGAGACAGAGACAGACAGAGACAGAGACAGACAGAGAAAGGTGACATGAGCATTTCACCGGTGTTTTTCCCAGCTAAGAACAACCAGTGGACGATGCTTCTTCAATTAGTTCTTCTATCTCATCCCTTATTGATTGGGTTTAAGCTCTTCTTTTAGATAGTAGGCATTAATGGGAAATAATCCCCAAGTACAATAAGTCTTAATTATTTCTATTGTCCTGTTCCTTCCCCTTTTTTGCTTCCTGACAAGGTTAAGGTGACTGCCTAGTGCTGTTCCCCTGCCCCCCAGTTCCCTTCCTTTTATTTACATTCATTTTGAGTTCTGAGCATTAGGAGTCTGGGGGTGGGCTGAAGCACTGAAGGAGTTTGTGTAATCTTCCTGGACTGAATGGGGAGTACAAAGCTTCCAGGCTGGGCTGGTGGGCCGATGACATATTCCCTTAGTACAACCCCTAAGAAGAGGAGTCCACCCCCCTCCCCCCGGCTGCCATCACTCACAGCACTACTTTCATCAGGCACGGCCCCCATGTCCTGGGCAGGGTTGGATTGTCCCCTGAAAAAGTCAGCAGGAACATGGTGGGCTGAGCATCTGTCCAGCCAGGTGCTGCTTCTGGGACAGGGGCCCTTCTCAGGGCCTCAGTACTGAGATCGCACCTCCATCCTCCATCCAAGTACATGGGAATTTGTTATGAAGTGCCCCCCCATTTTGTTGCCAACAGGAAAAGCATTCATGGGGACTTAGTGAAACACAGGGGCTCCTTTCTCAAGAAGGATAGACACATTCCTCTTTATTCCTCCCCCTGGCTCCATTGGAAGATGAGAAAGAATTACTTTTCTGTACACACACACACACACACACACACACACACACACACACACACGTGTTTTGTTTTTTTCAAAATAATCTTGCCACCCAAATTTAATGGAAGATTTTCCAGGTTATCAAAAAATAAAGTAAATTTAATCACGAATCAAATTAGCTGTGGTAGGGCTAGGGCTCTGAACATGTGATTTTATGGGTGTGGGAAGCTCTCACCTGTGACATAAATTGACAACTCTTTGATCAGTTATCTTAGAGGACTGCCAGGTGTTTTTTTTTGTTTGTGTTTGTTTTTGTTTTTGTTTTTTGCTGAGGCATTGAGGTTAAGTGACTTGCTCAGGGTCATACAGCTAGGGAATGTTAAGTGTTTGAGACCAGATTTGAACTCAGGTCCTCCTGACTTATGGGCTGGTGCTCTATGCACTGTGCCACCTAGCTGCCCCTGCCAGGTGTTTTTTTTAAGAGATTAAGTCACTTGCTTGGTCTGGCAGAAATGGTATGTACAAAACTGGGTCTTCTTGACTCGAGTCTTGGCCCTCCTGGGATTGTCACTTCCCAGATAAGAAATCTTGGATCTAGAGCTGGAAGGGACCTTATCAAGGGTAGAGCCATCATTTTTACAGATATGGAAACTGAGGACCAAAATGATTGTCATTTTGGAAGTTTTCAATACTTTCCACATCCCAGCTCTATGGCAGGCCTTCCTCAGTTGCTTAGAAATAGATATTAATTGAATTGTTCTTAAACCCTCTTTTCTCTTTCTCCCCCTTTTCCTTGTCCCTATCTGATGAAATGCATTTTAGATAATTAAGGC
Organism: Myrmecobius fasciatus; assembly: GCA_023553655.1. Taxonomy (NCBI): domain Eukaryota; kingdom Metazoa; phylum Chordata; class Mammalia; order Dasyuromorphia; family Myrmecobiidae; genus Myrmecobius; species Myrmecobius fasciatus. Next base: position 8,366 of record JAJPUD010023592.1, read on the forward strand.
CTATTATCATTCTAGATAGAGAGTTGACTTTTGAAGTCATGAATACCCAGGGTCAAGTAGTACTACCTCAGATAGATGCTGGCTTCGGGTCCCTAGGCCTTGACTTGCCTTTTTCCCAGACAGTTCTCAAAAGACAGTGGCTGATTCTTATATCTCTTGGTGATGCAGGGATTTTTCATAGTAAGATAAGAATTCCCCATACTGAAGATATCACAGGCCCAGATGCTCCCTGTATCCCCCCTCTAAAAGGCAAAAAAAGTTATTTACAATTCTTATAACTCTTCTTTATTGCAGACCTTCCTTTCTCAATAATTCAGAAATTTGTTTGAAATGTGTTTTTAGAAAGATATAGGAAGTAATTCCCCCTTTCTATTCCTTTTCTTTACCCAACTGACTAAAGACATTGTCACTTCCCTTCCCCTTCCTTCAAAAAATGTGTTTAGATCTTATTAAATTACTAAAATTACCAAAAAAACCCCACTGTTTTTAGATCTGCCTCCTTAAGGTAGAACTGTTGAAGCAGGAAAGGGGCCATGTCATTGAAAGGACCCGAGTGAAAGTGGGGAGCCATTCCCTGAGAAAGTGATTGCAGCGCTTTTCAAGTCAGTTCTCTGATATTTGGACTCTTTGTATATGGGCGAACGTTTCTTCCGGGCTTTCTCCAGTGCTGTGAAGCTGATTCCCCACCCCCATCCCCTCTCCCACCCCTGCCCCCTTGTTTTCCTTCCCCCTTCACTGCGACCTGGATAATGGCACATCCATTATGGCCCTGTACATGTTCTTCATGTAAATGCACCATCGACCACAGAGACATCATTGACTATTATTCAGCCTATTTATTTTGTGCAGCCTCTGTCAGTAAATGGCTTTGGGTTGGAAGCCATCATTTCTGTTTGGACTTCAGTGACCATCAGGCGGTTGGAATCCAGGGACCCCCGAGGCCGGCGGCTTAGCTGGGTCCCGCCGACAAGTTTTAGTAGGAGAGAGATAAGATGGCTCTTAGCATTTGGTTTCGAAATGAAGGTGACTTGTGTTGACTGACAAGTGGGGGTCTTCGGCCAGGCCGGGTAGCCATGGCATTGCTGAGCAAAATGGGTCTGCTTTGCCCAAAACATTCATTTCCCTCAGAAAACCTAGCAATTTTTACAAAGAAGATGGATAAGGAGCTTGGGAAGTCAAAGCAGGCAGCCGAGCTTCCTGGGCTTTGGACTTGGGGGGGGGTACTTGTGTCTTGTTGTAGGGTACAAGATAAGAAGTGTTATTTAATTAGTGGTAGAATGAGAAAATTGCCTTGGGTTTAGAGCCAGGACCCAGGATCGCATCCAGGGTTTTCTGTTTAGTAACTAGAAGACTGGATAATTAGTCTGTCAACAAGCGTTTGAGACCTACTATGTACAAACTGCTGGGAATATCAACAAACAAGATATCAACAAACATTTGAGACCCACTATGTGAAGGCTGCTGGAGATATTAACAAACATTTGAAACCTACTGTGTACAAGCTACTGGCGATATCAATGAGTACTTCAGACCTACTGTATGCAAGCTGCTGGGGATATCAACAAGTATTTGAGACCTACTGTGTACAAGCTGCTGGGGATATACGGTAAAAAACAACTCAACAAATCAGTCCCTGGCCTCCAGGAGTGGGAGACATGTCCATGGATAAGTTTATACAACATAAACACTAAAGAATTTGGGTGCAGGGGTGGTAAAGACCATGAGGATAAGTTCCCCATGGAGGGCAAAGTTTTAAAGCAAACTTGAGGTTCTGAGTTGAAGTAAGAAAGCAGAGCTTTTGGAGGGATTGGGGTGAGCCCTGTGTGTGAGAAGGCTGCTTTGAAAGGGTTAGGGAGTCTATCATGTAGTGAGGAGGCAGGGGAGGAAGATGGGTGCCATAAATCAGGAAGGAGATGCTGGAGCCACTTTATAAGGGATTATAAAAAGCCGGGCGGAAGAGTTCCTATTTCATTGGTGTTTAAAGAGAAGTCATTTTCTTGATGTAGCCTCCCTCCATCATCTGTAAAGTGAGGTGGTTTTTTTTATTTTTTTAAATTTTTTTTATTAATACTTTTTATTTGCAAAACATATGTATGGGTAATTCCTAAACATTAACCCTTACAAAGCTTTCTGTTACAAAATTTTCCCCCTAGTCCCCACCCTCCCCTAGATGGCAGGATATCCACTACATGAAAATTATGTTAGAATACTTAAGAAATCGAATATATGTATAGTTATTGCATCATTTTTTGTGCAGGAGAAATCGTATCTATGAGAAAGAATAATCCGATAAAGGAAATACAATGCAAGCAAACCTCAGTAGAGAACATGAAAATGTTATGTTGTGGTCCACATTTCACATCCCTCTCTCTGGGTGTATATGTCTCTCTTCACCAAACAATTGGAACTGGTTTTAAGCTTTTCATTGTTGAAGAGAGTGATGTCCATTAGAACTGATGTGAGGTGTTTTTTAAAAGCACTAATTGGCTCTGGAGTCTGAGGTCCTGAGTTAAAATCTCACCTCGGACACTTGGTAACTTGTGTGACAGATGGCTTTAGGCCTGATGGTTGGGACGAGGAGGCCTTCGAGGCCCTTTCTAGGTCTAGCTCTCAGGTCTGTGAACAGATGGCCAATAGGACCCATTTTAACTTGTTATGTTCTTAGAGGTACCACCCACCCAAGGCTTCTGGGTGCCCTGGTGCTCCGTGTGAAAAGGACTGGAAAGTCCACACGCCAGCTGGAAGGGATCCAAATACCGTCCGGGGAAGCCCCAGTGCAATCATTGCAAAGTATGGGTCCTGATTAGTTCTGCTCTCTGGCTTGGTTTGATTAGGAAACTTGGAGGCACTTGGGCTAGATTCCTCAAGGATGTGTTATCGTGGCGAGGCTGGTGTGGGGGCCGATAAATCAGCCTTGTGTCCTGGGTGCTAAGTGTGAGATCTTGACAGCTGTTGACAGCTGCTTCCAGCTGCTGCTTGCTCCCTTAGTCCTTGGGAATCTCCTGGCTGTTCTTTCCAGTCCCTCTCTGGTGTATCTATTATCCTTCAGCCAGGTATTCCTCCCTCCCCTCTCTCTGCCCCACTGAATAACTTTGTTTATCCTGATTCAGAAAGCCCTTTAATAAATGTTTGTTGAATGAATTAATGAGCAAGTCAAGTGTGTCCAGAGTGTTGGCGTAGTGTGAAGTCTGGTTTTCTTTGACATTCACTGATTAAACAAGCATTGATTGGAATTGGGGCGGAGGAGCGTGTGCTGGCTCGAAAGGGTCTGGACACCCAGGGAAATTGGAAGCTGTTGGCCACAGAGGGGGAGTCAGACTGGCCCAGAGCAATTAAGACTGGGAAAAACAAGGTGCACCGTTTATGGTCCTTATTCAGGTGTGACAAGTTGGTGGCGTGAGGGAAAAGTCAGAAGGAAAGGGAAGAGATGAAAATGGAGGGAGAAGGTGTGTGAACATGGGGAGGTTCTGAATGTGACCTTGAAGCTAGGATCAGGATTGATGAATGGGGAACAAAGGGATTTCAGGGAAGGACAATCCAGTGAACAGATAAATGGTGGGAAGACTTGTCATGTGTGGTAATAGCAAGGTGGCTGCCTAAGTGATGATTGGAAGGTCCATTTTGGGAATGAAAAGGTTGCATAGGGAGAGTAGGGCTCCAGAGTTAGTTGCAAGAGATCTTAAGATGTTAAGAGTATCTCAACTTCTGCCCATCTTCCAGCCATTGACACTAATGTTGCGGCCTATATATCATGGGCTGGATGAGACCTTGAAATTATTCAAGTTTGGCCCCTTTATTTTGTAGATAATAAAACTGAGGCACAGAGAGGTTAAGCGAACTGACCAAAGTCTTAAATGTACCAAGTGTTTGAGACGAGATTTGAACTCAGGCCTTCCTAATTCCAAATCCAGCACTTTCCTCACTAAATCACCTATCTGAAGCCTCTGTATCATGGTATTTTCTCCTGCGGCTAGTGTGCTCCTTCCCCTTTCCTGAGAGCAATATTCCAATCAATGCTGCCAATGTTGGGACAGCTGGCTGGTGCAGTGTGTAGAACATGAGCCTAGAGTCAAGAAGATCAGAGTTCAAATCCAACCACAGACACTCACCAATTGTGTGACCCTGGGCAAGTCATTTCACCCTGTGTGCCTCAGTTTCTCCATCTATAAAATGAGCTGGAGAAGGAAATAGCCAACTCCGCCAGTATCTCTGCCAAGAAAATTCTAAATGGGGTCACAGGTAGCTGGACATGATTGAACAACACTATTGTTGGAAAAAGCAGGAACATCTACCACTGGCCACTCAATTCCTAATCCTTGGGTGCCCAGAGGAAAGCAACCTTCCTCCTTTGCTCTTTTCCTGAGGGTGTTTTGTATCCTCATTAAGGGCACAGAGTCTGTCTCTTTGCATGGGTCTCCCTAATGCCTGGAACAGTCTGTAAATAATTAATGCTTGTTTGAGTCTTCAGAAGAACAAGGGCCTAAAAGTGTGTGTGTGTGTGTGTGTCTGTGTCTGTGTGTCTGTGTGTGTGTGTGTGTGTGTGTGTGAGACTGTGCATATGTGTTTGTGAGTGTATGTGAGGGTGGCCGTGATTCAGCCAGAACCATGGGATCAGACCTTGCAGTTGACTTTCCCTCCACTCTCTCCCTCGCTCTCTCCCCTCCCTCCCTCCCTCCCTCTCCCCCCTCTTTCCTTCCTCTCCCCCTCTCTCTTTCTCTCTCTCCTTTGCTGTTTCTCTCTCCCTCACTCTCTGTCTGTCTCTCTCTGTCTGTCTGTCTCCCCCTCTCTCCCCCCCCTCCTTCCTCTCTCCCTCTCTCTTTCTCTCTCTGCTTTGCAGTGTTTCTCTCTCCCTCCTTACTAGATCCCCGTACTCAGGGCTTTTTTGATGGCGACCATCTCGGTGTAAGACTTCCAGACTGAGACACCCCGACCTGAGGCTGGGCTCCCTTTGTTTGGGCTCTGTTTAGCTTCCATTTAAATATTATTTACATAAGGACCTGTCAGCCCCTGGGACTGTTCACTGATCATCCCTACATGGATGGAGAAACCCAGCTAATGAGGGCCAGAGGAAACCCCCCCCTCCGTCCGTGACAGCTGTCTGTCGGATCCGGTGGTGGTTCTATCTGGGATGAGGATGGTCTGAGGGCGAGTGGGGGTGGGGGGTGCCCCTGCTTGCTGGGGGAGTGGTGCTGGGGGGGCACCTTTGCTTGGGAATTGGGTGTAATTGATGGAAAAACCTGTCACTGGTTCCGCTGATGCCCTGCGGATTTCGGCAGGCTTGCCAGCTCAGGGAATTTTCGGGAGAGGCCCGATTGGCTGAGGGCTCTGGCAAAAGTGTTAATAAAAAAAAAGGAGAGAGCGTAGGTTTTGATCGACCCCAGATTGTATATTATTAGATGGAGGCAGCTTGTATGTGTCAGTTTATAAAGAGCCAGCCCCCCATCCCACTCGGTGCCGTGGCAGGTGAGCTTTATTAAGGAGGCTTTCTATCACTCTGAATCCCAGGCTGCATCTGTAATCTGTGTCTTTGAGGGACGCGCCGAGAGCTTGTGCTCCCCTTCGCCTGGGAGACAATCAGGGCTATTGTTCGGTCAGGAGCATTTCAGAACTCATCACCGTCTTTTTTTTTTTAAATTAAAATTTTGTTGGGGCCTAGGCCGTATGAATTTGTCCCACGGGTTTCCTTGATCGTCTCATCTGCTCTCATTTACTCCCATTCATTTGGCCAGCCCTGATGGGATTGTTCTCCACAAGGGGAAGGAGGCAGAAGTCCTCACAGATTTGTCCATCTTGCTTCTCATAAGCCCCGAGGCCGGTCTGCGACCTCCATGTAGACGTGACATTTATTGCCTCGTGAGTGCTCTGCTTCCCAGATTTCATTGGCGGGCCTTGTAAACTTTCATAGCGTTTAGTAAATACATAAATACGTCCTGCTTTGTTGTTAAGGTGGGAAGAGGGGGCATGGAAAGGATGCCCCACTTTGATTTGCTCTGTCTGGGGGACAGGAACTCATAATGAGAACATCTTTTTGAGGAAGGCTCCTTGAGTCAGGCCGGGCTTATTTTTTAAGTTCTTTGCCTTTGTATAACGCCCACTTCTACTCACACTCACCGACTTGATGCCCTGCAAAGATGGCATCTCTCCAGGGGCCAGGTCTTCCGAGTCCAGAGCGAATGAGTTTTCCTGGGCACCACGAGGTATCTAACACTGGCTGGTGAGATGACCCATCTCCAGTTTGTGAGACACAGACCAAGCTTATGCAAGTGGGCATTCTCGGGGCCCTCGGGTGGCAGGAAGCATCGGTTTAGATTTGGAAGGGACCTCAATTAGCCCAACTAACTCATTTTGCAGGATGAGCAGTTGAGGCACAGCACAGGTAAGGGTTTTACAAGTCTGCCTGAGTTCTCTCAGAGACAGGATTTGAACCCAAGTCTCGTGACCCCGGAGCATGTTCTTTTCCTGTATCCCTTTGCCTCCCTCTGGTTCCTGGCTCTGGAGTCATCGGGTTGGGTTTTGGGGAGGAGGAGATCTTGAGTTTTGGTAAGTGAGAGGTTCTCGGAGAAGGCAGGCGGGCCATTTCAGGGCAGGGAAACAAGCAGCGAGAGCAGGGCCCTGCAGAAGAGAGTGTTCCTTCTAGGAGCTCACTTTGTGGTACCGAAAGAACCAGGCCTCCGGCCAAGACTAACAAAGCTCCGCCATCGGGCTCGGGGAGCCAGCGCGGATCGCTTGGTCCCAGTCGTGTTCGCCTCGTGAGATGGCAGAGGGAGCAGCTTTGCCCCCTCGGGAGAGGAAGCTCACCCATCCCATCTTCCTTACACCTTGGAGCCTCTCGCTCGCTGGGGGACCGTCCTGGGGCCAGGGGGACCTCAGAGACTTTCCAGCCCGACTCGGATTGTTCAGATGAGAGACTGAGGCCCGGAGAGCTTCCCTGACTCCCCTGGGAGAAGGATCAGAGTTGGGATTGTCTTCCTCAACCCTTGGATTGAAAAAGAGAGAGAGACTAAGGGGGCAGAGAAGGAGGGGAGAAAAGAGGGAGGGGGAGAGAGGGAGAAGGAAAGGAAGAGAGGGGGGAGGGAGGGGCAGGGAGGGAAGGAAGGAAAGAGGGAGGGAAGGAAGGAGGGGGAGGGAGAGAGGGATTGTAATTTAAGGCAATCTGACATCAATGGTTGGGAAAAACGACCTATGCAGGGCTTCTCTTTCCTGCCAACCCCTTTCTGTGCATTTAATAAATGTCAGTGAATCCATTAACCTTAGACCTGTTGGCCCTTCGGCCGTACCGTTCTTATCGGGCCACCTGAGGCCTTTGTCTCATCCGGGTGTGGAATTGCCTTGGACTTGCCCTCTGGAGTTAGGGAGCAGTTGAGAGGGGGGAGCCGCCCGCGGACTGAAGGAGACTTCCCTGTGTTTACTTAGTGTGTGACTGTGGTGGCTAGTCCCCTCTGATTGAATCTAACTTCCTCCAGGGAAGGGACAATTTGATTTTTTTCCCCTCAGCATCCCCAGCTCGTCATGGACTCTTGGGGTAGCACTAAAACACTCCTCGATGGATTGGCTGGTGGCCTTTTTAAGTTTGAGAGGCTGTTGCTTATGGTCAGCTCTGGGCCTCCCTGCTGCACAAGTGTTGGCCCACGGCACCTTGGCACCTTGGTGCCCTGCCCACTGAGGCAGTGCCAGCCTGGGCTTCTGCTCTTCTCATTCATCCCAGTCGGGCCGAGGGATGGAGTTCATTTCCTCATTCTCAACATCAATATTGAGCCTGTAGGAATTCTGTCAAGAGGCAGTCACGACTTAGGGCCTCTGGAAAGGCAATTATGAAATATGAAAGAAGAATTGGATGGGAACAGCAGAAGGGAAAACCCAAAAGAAGCCCCAGGAGCCCAGTCCCTGAGAGCTTGGTCACAGCGTCCCTGAGCGGGCTCCAGCCTGCACTGCCAGGAGCACTGGAAAAGCCCCGGCTTCGGGAAGCCAGTCGGCCCGGTGGAACCCCTGGATCCTCACTCTGTGAAATAAGGGGCAGGAAGAATTTCTGCTTTGTGATCTTAACCTGATAAACTCTGTGGGCACTGGCCCACTGGATCCCCTGCCTGTTCTGTGGCCCTGCCGGGGAGATCCTGGGTAGAGAGGCAGTGCCAGAGTCCTGTGCCCCGGCTCTGAGCAAGGGGCCTCCCAGCCAGTACCTTTGATACATATCCTCTATCTCTCTGCCTGTCTGTCTATCTCTGCCTCTCCCTTTTCCTTTTCCAATTCCTGTTTTCCTTATCTACAGCTCTTCTTTCTCAGTTACCAAGCTGGATTCGAACTCTAGAGTCATCTAGTCCAGTCTCTCCATTTCACTGATGAGGAAGCAGTCCCATTGGGGAGAAGGGCCTTGTTGCCGGGCCCCCTGACCCTTGGGGCTACTCCAAAGGCCCCCTTTCTCTGCCCCCCAGGGCCTGTGGTTGGGAGGATCTGGAAGCCCCCTGTCCCCTGGGGCTGCTCCAAAGGCAGCTTTGCAAAGATTCTTTGCTGGTGGTGTCATCCCCGGCTGTGAGTGGGGCTGTTCCTGGTCAGCAGAAAGGAAGGAGGAGAGATGTCGCTGCTTTGGGGGGCTGCTTGATAATATGGGGCCCAGACGGTGTTAATAGCTCCTTGCCTAAAGGCAATCTGTTGGGATGACAAAGGAGAGCACTGCAGACATCCCGTTTTGAGATGACACATTTATCTCTCTGCTGAAAAGGGATTTGGAGAAAGTCTCTCAAAGCTTCGTCCTGCAGCTCGTCCATTAACCCCGGCTCACGCTGGGACCCCCAGGATGGAGATTGAAACACAGAGAAGATAATTCAGGGAAGGGGGAAGCCCAAGGGACAAAAGCCTTGATTCTCTGACGCCAGGGGTCTAGGGCAACTCGGGATGGATTTGGAAGTTGGGTATTGGGTTCAAATGCTGGTTCCTCCTCCTACCAGTGGATGCCCTCAGTTTTGCCGCTACTGGATTTTTAATAATCATATTTGAAATAAGCATCTGAGCAATAGACTTGGGTTCAAGGGGTGCTGCTCCCTCCCAGAGGACACCCCCTCTTAGTGGGCCCAGGTGTTGCTGTCCTAAATGTCCCTGCTGGGTTAAAGAATGGGAATCTGCCTTGTGGCTTTATGTGGGGTGTGTGTGTGTGTGTGTGTGTGTGAGCCTGGAGGGCAGCAATGTGGGCATGAATAGGGCGGTCCTGGTGCCCACTTTCCAGAGCTTGTCGGATGCCAGCTGGCCTGAGTGCTTTGGTGGAACGGAAGCTGGTTTGGGGTTTGGAAGCAGGATTTCTCTGAAAGAGAAACTTTGCCAGAGTTAATAGGTGAAAACTTGCAAGAGACAGGGTTGGATAGTGGATAGAAAACCCGAGTTTGCCAACAAGGAAAGCCTGGGTTCAGGTGGTACCTCTCACATACCCTTGATTTGTGACCTCTGGGGAAGGCCTGTCGATTCTGTGCATCTCAGGGACACTGTAAGACATGAAGCCTTAAAAACTATCTGCACTGCGGGCGACTTGTCCACACTGGAAGTTCCCTCTATTAATGAAACCACAGATCCACTGTCCTCCAAACAAATCAAAACAAAATAAACTCTGAGCATTCAGCAATCCGTCACTCCAGTGCCTCCTGCTTTCATATCATCAATGAGATTCTGAAAACGGTTTTGGAGATGTAAAATTTCTGTAAGTGGAAGGAGATCTAATTTACTATTCTTTTTGTATTTCCACCGCATGGATCAGAAAATCGGGATTCCAGATTTCTCTCTTGGTATAGGACCCACGTTTAGGTTGTAAGATAATAGGTTTTGAACTTCCAAGGATCTGAGAGACATCAGTTGTCTCACGTGCGCCAGGGAACCACGAAACCCCTCTGGGTGAACTTTTATGTACTTGTCTGCATGAACTTTGGTCTCTTTCCTCGTGCTCCCCACTTGGCCAGTCCGTGCGTCACCGGTACTTGTTAAACTTTGTAATTCTCAGTGAGTCAGTAGTGGACAGTGTAGAATTATTTAAAGAGCTGCCCTCCCCAGCCGCCTCCTACAGTAGCTTTTGGAACAGAATGGTGGCAGATTTCTGTGTGATCTGGGCTTTTATTCTCCTTCATTACCAGGAGTTGGTGATTAGTCCATTGATTCTTTCCTACTTGGAAATCTCATCCTGATTTTACAGACCAGGAGGCCGAGAAGTTCTGACTTCTTCCTAGAGGCCCAGGTGGTAGGAGCTAGAGCTGGGATGGAACCTTGTTTTCAGCCCCACTTCTTGGTAAGGAGGGAGAACTTCAGAGAATTCCTCGGCTGGAGGAGAAGGAAGCGCCCGTCGAGATGGTCACTTTTCCAAGGTCACTTGGACGGTGTTTGTGGAGTTTGGGCAGGAACCTGGATCCTAGAGACAAAGGTTGAAAGTTAGTTGAAGCTTAGAGACTGTGGGTCTTAAGCCCCTCATTTTACAGATTAGGAAACTGAGTCTGAAAGATTGCCTTCCTCCCCCCCCCGGGTCACCCAGCTACCAAAATGTTTAAGGTAGAATTTAAATGTAGGTCTTCCTGATTCTAAATTTACATCTAAATTTATTCACTCTACTAGGGGCCACATGCATCCTATAATACTCCCAAGTGCTGGCCTAAACCCGATTTAAATGTAATTGGGGAAAATGTAATTGAGAAAAAAATAAAAATACAACATATGATAGGGTACCTAATGGACAGAGTGGGAAGTTCAAATCTAGCCCTTACCAGCTGTGTGCTCTTGGGCAAGGAATTTCACCTTAGTTTGCTCATCCATAAAATGGGGCACTTCTCTTCCAGCACTGTTGTGAAGATTAAATTGAGATAATTATAAAGTACTTAGCACAGTGCCTGGCATGTGTAAGTGCTATATGAATATTAGCTATTATAAGGGTAATATGTGGAGGTTTTAAAAGTCGTTTAGAAGTTATAGAGATCCTTATAAACAATTAGTGACCCTAGTTTCTATCTGAAGTTGACACTATTGTGCTTCATGATCCAGTTGCTAGTTTACAACTGACTGTTCTCACATCGGTGATTCAGGGGGGCTAGTAATACTCTTATCTAACTTCCATTTCCTAATTATAGACAAGCTGCTAACAACCCTTGTACTGCTCTTCATCTTCTAGGACTGTGGTAAGGAAGGGAGCCTAAATACTTAAAAATACAGTGTTCATCTGCTTAGTGTGTATGTCTTCTTGGGCAACAGAATGTGAAGAGAGAACATCCCGGAACTGAATCTGAATTATGGAGATTGCTATTGAGAGCAATTAACTAAAAATGGGTCACAGCCGTCTCAGATTTGCTGCCTTCCTCTTCCTCCTCCATTGTCCTGTCCATTGCCACACGTGGACCAGGTCTTTTCTTCCTCTGCCACGAACCTGAGTCAAGAAGCCCATCTTTGCCAGATAGAC
>JAJPUD010023593.1:0-13049 GCA_023553655.1 Myrmecobius fasciatus
ATTTCACTTAGGTTATCAAATTTATTGGCATACAGTTGGGCAAAGTAACTCCTGATTATTGCTCTAATTTCCTCTTCATTGGTGGAAAGTTCTCCCTTTTCATTTTTGAGACTAACAATTTGATTTTCCTCTTTCCTTTTTCTAATTAAATTAACTAGAGGTTTATCTATTTTGTTGGTTTTTTCATAAAACCAACTTTTAGTTTTATTTATTAATTCAATAGTTTTTTTACTTTCAATTTTATTAATATCTCCTTTTATTTTTAGGACTTCAAGTTTGGTATTTGATTGGGGGTTTTTAATTTGTTCTTTCTCTAGCTTTTTTAGTTGCAAGCCCAATTCATTGATTTTCTCTTTTTCTATTTTATGCAAATAAGCATCTAGAGATATAAAATTTCTCCTTATTACTGCTTTGGCTGTATCCCACAAATTTTGGTATGTTGTCTCATTATTGTCATTCTCTTGAATGAAATTAGTAATTGTGTCTGTAATTTGCTGTTTCACCCATTCATTCTTTAGGATAAAATTATTTAGTTTCCAATTGGTTTTTGGTCTATTTTCTCCTGGCCTTATATTGCATGTGATTTTTATTCCGTCATGATCTGAAAAAAATGCATTTATTATTTCTGCCTTCCCGCATTTGATTTTGAAGTTTTTGTGTCCTAGCACATGGTCAATTTTTGTATAAGTTCCATGGACTGCTGAGAAAAAAGTAAACTCCTTTCTGTCTCCATTTAATTTCCTCCAAAGATCTATCATACCTAGCTTTTCTAACATTTTGTTTACCTCCTTAACTTCTTTCTTATTTATTTTGTGGTTTGATTTATCAAGTTCTGAGAGAGGGAGGTTGAGATCCCCCACTATTATAGTTTTATCAGTAGTCTTTCAAGTTGGAATTTCAATTTCTTTCAGGAGATCTCATTTAAATTGTAATAATCCGTGTAATAACTATTCATTTTAGTCTGCCTTACTTTACTCTCCATTAGTTTATATAGCTCTTCCTATGTTTCTCTGAATTCCTTCTATTTTGTACCACATATTAATATTCTATTATATTGGGGCAGCTAGGTGGCGCAGTGGATAGAGCACCAGCCCTGAAGTCAGGAGGACCTGAGTTCAAATCTGATCTCAGACGCGTAACAGCTGTGTGACCCTAGGGAAGTCACTTAACCCCAATTGCCTCAGCAAAAAAAAAAAAAAAAAAAAATCTATTATATTCATATGCCATATTTTTATCATTCTCCAATTGATAAACACCTAATTGTTTTAAATTTTTGCAAACACTGATAATATTATTTTTTCCTAGGTAGTGACTTTTATATTTGTTTTTTAATTCCTTGGGGGCATGTTCCCAGTATTGGAATTTGCTGGGACAAAGAGTATAAATTGTTAGGCACTTTTCTTAAATAATTTAAAATTAATATACTGAATGGTTGAACCAATTTATAGAACTGCTGGCAGTGTGTCAGTAATCTTATCTTTGTTCAATTTCTCCAGTATAGGTTATTGCTATTTTAAAATTTTTGCCAATTTGCAAAATAAGAATTGACATCTGAGTTGTTTGCAATTGAAGTGTATTTTCATTGATTTGCATTTCCTTTTTTAGAGAAAATTTGCTATTTGCTCATATCATTTGATATGAAAACTGTTTCTATATTTTAAATATATTTTGAATATTGAAGAAGCAAAGAATACAGTAGAAGGTAGGTACACTGATTTTGTAGTTGAAGATCTAAGTTCAAATTCTGGCTCTACTATTTGGGTCAGTGTACTGTGTACCTCAGTTTCCTAAGCTATGAAAAAGGAGGAGTTGGATTGTATGATTTCACAGCTTCTTTCCACCTCTAAATCTGTGGTCTAATAATTGATGAAAATGTTTTTCCACTTAACAATTTTGTTTATGTTCATTGATTTTGTTAGTAAAAAAAAGCCTTTTTGTGTTCTGTAATGATAATTGCTCAACTTAGTTTTTTTCATTCCCTTATTCCTTGTTTAATTACAAGTACTTTCCCTAGTCATAGTTGTGAAAAGTACTTCCTCCTGTTTCACTTTTTACAATGTGACCTTTTATAGTCTGGTTGCGTGTTTATTTGAAAAAAACATAATGTGGTTTAAGATCCTAGCTCAAATCTAATTTCTGGCAAACTTCTTTCTAGCAGGTTTTTGCTAAATAGAAAGCCTTTTCCCTAAATAATTCATGTACTTGAGTTTATCAAACATTGGACATGTATATTCTCTTATTTCTGTTTCTTATTATCTAATCAATTCTACTGATCTTCAATTTGGATTACTACTTTAAACTATAATTTGATGTCTAGTGATACAAGAACCCTTTAATTCATATTGTTTCTCATTATTCATCATGACTTACTATAGATTTTTTGTTCCTCCAGATGAACTTTGTTATTGTTTTGTCTAGTCAAAGTGTCTCCTCAGCAATTTGATTGTTATATTACTAAATCCATAAATTAATTTAGATGTTATCATTTTTATTGGCACAATCTAACCATGTAGTCTGACCACTTTTCTAAGTGCTTCCCTTGATTTCTACAAGGAGTGTTTCATAACTGAATTAATGTAAAACGTGCTTGCATTTTGATAGGTTAAATCTCATGTTTTATTCATTTTGTAGAAAATTTAAACTTGATTTTCCTTGTTATTGTTTCTTCCCTTTTTATTAGTACTTAGAGTTGCTAAAAATTTTTATAGATTAATTTTATATTCAGCTGCCTTTTGGAAGTTCTTAACCATCTCAATTGGAAAACCCCAAGAAATCTGTAAACTAAGAAGAAAACAAGTTATGTCATCATAGCATCTGTAAATAAGTATAATTTTATCCCCTCTCGTCTCATACTTAATTTTTTGATTCTGTTCTCTTTATTACTATAGCTAACAATAATACTATGAAAAAGGGATATCCTTGATTTACCCTTGTTTGTGCTGGAAAAGTTTCTAATCTTTATCCCTTGCAAATATTTTTTAAAATCTTGATTTTATTTATATCTCAATGATATTAAAAATAGCCTTTTCATGCCTATAATTTTTGGTTTCTAACTTAAATAAGAGCCATATTTTGTCAAAAGTTTTCTCTCTGGGGCTGCTAGGTGGCTCAGTAGATAGAGCACTAGCCCTGAAGTCAGGAGGACCCAAGTTCAAATCTCAGACACAACACTTCCTAGCTGTGTGACCCTGGGCAAGTCACTTAATCCTAAGTGCCTCAGCAAAAAAAAAAAAATCTCATAGCTATTAAAATAATGGTATTTTTGTTTATATAATTAATTTTCCCTTATGTTGAAAAATCTTTGCAGCATTCATATGAGTCCAGTTTGCTCATAGTAGATTACTTTGGTAGTCTCTTTATAATGAATTATGTAAAATGTGTGTATCCATTTGTGAAATTAATCTATACTTTCTTCTTTTCTTGCTCTCTCCCTCGTTTGGGGATCAGGAATAGATTCCCTTTCCAACTTGATCTCATACTACTCCTCATCACACATGGTATACTTTAGTTATGGAATCACCATCTCCAAATCAATTCTTTTCTTATGTTGTTCTTCTACATGGACTATTTTCCAGTGTTCTCACCTTGTAAAGCTTACATATCACCTCCTCTGAGAAGCCTTTCTTGACTCTCTTCCCAAGCTCCATTGGGTGATAACCATGTCTTCCTCAGACCCAGAAAAGCATTTTGTTTTCATTGGTTCGTTCATTCATCTACTTAACAAGCATTTGTTCTTTAAAAACTTACTGTCAGGCAGGTAATATTACAAAGACAAAAATGAAAATGACCTTGCCTTCTTTATATTCTAATGGGGAAGACAAAATGAATATGTAAGTAAATACAAAATATATAAAATCAATATGAAGTTAATGTAATGGGAGGTGGTGGTGGTTCTAGCAATCAGAGAAGTCAGGATGGGTCACATATAAGGGATGACATTTAAATTGAGGCTCCAAGTAAATTGGGAATTCTATAAAGTGAAGCTGAGAAAGGAAACATTGCAAGAATGAGGGACAATCTCTACAAAGGGAACAGTTAGAATGTTATATATACCTTCCAGCCAATCAAGTTTTCCTGGTATATAAAGTTAGTGAAGGACAGTAATAATCCTGGAAAGGTAGACTAGAGCCATATTATCCTCAGAGGCAATTAATAGTCACTGAGCTTCTTGAATTGGATAATGGCAGACTTTATCTTAGTAATATGGTTTTCACAGCTGTAGAGAATCTGAAATAGTATATGTTTCATATTCCTCCAAATGCTTGTAAAACTCTACGATAGCAGAGACAATGTCCCTATTAGAAATTTGGTATCTATTCTACTTCTTAGCATTGTGCTTTGCACATACGTGTCTAATAAATATTTTTAATTGAGTTGAAGTAATCATAGAATGCTAGAGATGGAACATATGTGGATATCCTCAAATCCAAACCCCTCATTTTACAAATAAAAAATGAAGTCCAGAGAGCTTTGGTTACTTGCCCAAGGTTACACTATTAATTAATGGGATTTAAACCCATATCTTTTGGCTCTGTGTGTGCTGCCTTGTGACATTATCATCATCTGTTCTTGTCTTGAACAGCTATTTATATCTTTTAGCTTTTCCAGAGTAAGAACCTTAAATTAGTATTCAGTATATAATTTTTTATTCAATTACCCCTGGATTTCTTAGGTTCTTTGATTGAACAGCGCTAATAATAATAATGATTGGGTTTTTTATAGCCCTTTAAGGTTAACAAAGTGTTTCTTTTTATAGCAACCATAGGAGGTATGTAGAAGCATTATTATTTTCTAACTATCTGACAAAGATACCAAAATTTACAGAAGTTGAGTTACTTTTTCTAAGTTCCATGGTTACTTGCAGAACAATTATTTGAATCCAAGTATTTGAACCCCACAATACTACACCGCCTCTAAAGCAACTAATAACTAACTTAATACAAATAAATTTCTAGGAATACTTCTTTTTGTTTGCTCTTTTAAAAATGACTTTACATTTTAGACTCAATTATTTCTTCCCATTACTACTTATGTATATGGCTTCTATACACAGATTGCTCTTTGGTTGAAGGGGAAGCTATAAGGACCAACATATCTACATCAGTCTGGGATCAGTCTGGGAATTGTGATATTTACTAGTATGTATTTTTGGTAAGCAAATTACCAGGTGAACATAAGCAAATGAGATGCTCTAAAGATCATGTGCTAAATTTAGATGGGACAGACCGAAGATGGGTATATTTAATTTGTATCCATTGCAATATAAATGATTTCAGTATCATACTGACTAGTAAATGCCAATCTCTTCTTCCCCGATCCCTAACATTCAAAGTCATAATCTGTTGAAGTGAAAACTCTTTCTCCTTTCATTCAGCAAGTTCATCCTTACCTGTCTCAGTCTTATACCTCACCAGTTCCTAGTTTCTCTCCCTCTACTTCTAATGGGTCTTCCTAGATTTCTTCCTCTCCCAGTATTTTCATCCACTGAAAACTATTACTGGAAAACACTTCATCCCTTGCTATCTTCTCCAATGTTAGATGTTCCTTTTCCTATCATCCTTCCTCCCCCATATATGTTGGACAAAGAAGATTCAGCAGGTAATCTTTGTCTTCCACTGCTACTACTAGACCTTTTTCTTCTATCTTCACTCATTATCCTCTCTTTCTTTGAGATTCATTTCATCTATTTTTATCATCTTGCCCACATTCTTGTTATTCTCCAACAACTTTCAGTTCATTCTTTCTTTTCCCTAAGTGTTTCACTATCTGGTTCAAGGTCTTCCTTTCTACCCTAAATTTTATTTTCATACTTATTGATTTTGTAGTTCATACTAATGCCCTCTTCAACATACTGGCCCCCAGTTGAGCAGCCTCTTCAAGTCCCATGAGCTGCTTTTCGTTTTCATTTTCACTCTGTCATAGCCAAGCATCCTTAGTCTTATAAACCTAAATTATTCAATCTTACAATCTTGAACTCTAAAATTCCTCGAACTATAACATTCTAATGTATTATCATTCTCTCTGCCTTATTTGTCCTAAACTTATTGCAACCCACTCCTCTCCCTCTTGAATATATTCCTGATTTTTGTTCACTCTCCTGGTTGAACCCCTCACGGGCGACCACACTTATGTTGTAGGGGCAATCTTGGAGGAACTACAATCTGATTGATGTAATTTCCATTAATAATTATTACCATTAGATGCAAGGGAAGTATTACATTAATAGTAATTGCTACCAAGCATTTTTTCCAAAAATCCAAGTCAAAATCTTCTAAAAATATACATAAAATACTTGAGGAAAGTGGGAACAATGATAGCAAGGTAATTATGTAGCATAAACATATGACAAAGGTGCACAGGGCTTAGAAATCTATTTTCTCCTTATGTGGCAGTCTCAGAACTTCCCTGTGTATGCAATGATTGATGCTAGGCACAAGGATCTCCTCCACAATTGTGCTAATTAAATTCTCCAGAGGTTGACTAATTTGTTTGGTCAGCCAATCACATCATTCCTTCCTCACTTATTGAAAAGACTTGTTTTTAATTTATAAAGGCACATCCACAGCTTTACAGTTAGTTTAATGCCTTGTTTCCACTTTAAAAGCTAATCATCTGTCACTAAATCCTGTGACTACATTAGCTGAGTTTTATGGATGACTGAGGGTATAGAATCAAAACCCTCCATCTTGGAATTGTTTTGATTCTTGTCCCAAATTCCTGTCCTCTAACTTTTCCTATTATCCCAGGATATTTAATTTGTTAGGCAAGAAACTGTCCTCTAATCTTGAATCTCTTGCCTTATGACCTTTCACTATGAATCCCTACCAATCCTTAGCCCTAGCTCACCAATTCTCTATTACTTCTTTGATCCTATTCTTCATCTTTGATAAAGTCAGAATTTTCCAGGGACTTGCTGGATATATCTCATACTGGCTAGCAAGAGTTGATTGTTAAATTTTCAGTATAAGCATTTATATCTTACAAATTCAAAAAAAATTCCAAATCAATACTTGGATTATTATTCTATTGATTTTCTAGATTTAAAAGTCATGGAAAAGATCTTGATAATGTCAAGTAAACTTAAAGAATGCTATGCATTCATTTTCGGTGAGTCAGATGTTAAAGGTTTATTAGCATATCCCTGTTTTTTCCTCCCTGCTTTTAGTCTCTCCCCTCCCCAAATTATCCTTTACACAGCTGCTAAATAATTTTTCTAAGAATCATGTCTAACCATCTATGTCACTCCTTGCTAAAGCAAAACAAAACAACTTTTTCTAAGAATCATGTCTGTCACCCCTTGCTAAAGCAAAACAAAAACAAAAACAAAATATAAACGTTTCAGCAAGGATATTTAAAGCTCTTTTTAATCTGGCTCGAACCAATCTTTTTATTATTTCCTCACATTACTCCCTATTCTCTTTCTCTTAGGCTGAATTCCTAATTGGACCCTGAACTTCACATGCCATATTCTACATTCTTAAAAATATGCATTATGCTCATTTCTGTTCTCTGCCTATTTTGTTCCATATTTTCCTTCAGAGGGCAATTCACTTGTCTCCTACTTCATGAAGCCTTCCTTGATGTCCCCAAGTATTAGCACTGTTATTATTCCAATATTCTTTGAGCATTTTGTTTCGTCTTTCCTTCATTACTTTGTATTATATTTAAATTTCTGTACATTTCTTATCTCCCCAGTATTCCTTGGGGAAGAATTGTAAAGGAACTAAAACAACATCTTGTGGGATGCTCTTGTTTCTAAAATTTAATCAATCTTTGTGCATAATAAACGCTGAATAAACATTTGCTTATTGATTAATGTTTAATAAAGTAAAGGAACTAGTAAGGGAGATATTATGAAAAGAATTGAGAGACTAATAAATATAGTAATGTTATGGAAGCCAAGGGTCAAAAAAAATTTAACCAACGCAAATGTAGCTAAAAGATAATTATACAATAATTAATAATATCTCATTGGCCAAGTGAAGGTGTCATGTGTTTTAATGTGGACCAACAACTAGGTAATGCATTTAAAGAATAATAGTACTTACTACACTTGGTAAGTTAGTAGGTTTTTTAAGGACATGTGTAAGGGTAACTTAAAAACTTGATATGGATATCATTATGAGATTCTAGAGATTTCAACAAAATTTAATATATACATATATATGTGTAATTTTTAAGTCAGTTTTATTTTATTTTTAGATTGACATTCTCTTCCCCCTCACCACCACATCTCCTACCCCTGCCATCCCATTGAAAAATAAGAAAGATGAAAGTCTGATTGTAAGTATATATATATATATAAGATTAAGCAAAACAAATTTCCACATTGGCTATGTCCAAAAACTAATACTTTTTCAGTCTATACTCTGAGTCCTCACCTTTCAGGATGTTTTGTTATGCATCCTTTGGAATTGTGAGTTGGTTATTAAATTGATCAGAGTTTCTAAGTCTTTAAAAGTTGATTATCTTTACAATATTGCTGTTACTTAAAAATTATTTTCCTGATTCTTCTCACTTTACTTTGCATTAGTTAATACAGATGTTCCCAGGTTTTATCAAGCCATCCCCTTCATCAATTTCTTACAGCACGATAGTATTCTCTCACATTTATATACTTTGGTTTGTTCATTTCCCATTTGATAGGTACCCCCTCAGTTTCCAATTCTTTCCTACTATACTGAGTTGCTATAAATATTTTTGTACATATGAGTTCTTTTTCTCTTTCTTTGATTTCTTTGTAGTATAGATCTAAAAGTGGATCACTGTGTCAAAGGATATGCACAGTTAATAGCTTTTTGGGCATAGCAATGGTTGGACCAGTTCACAGTTTCACAGTGTAGTGATGATGACTATGATGATGATGTTGATGATGATGATAGTATCTCATTTTATCTTCACAGTAACCCTGAGATCTATCAATGTAGTTGTTTTCCCATAGTCCCTGCAACATTTGTCATCTTTCTTTTTTGGGGTCAAATTTGATTATATGATGGGTGTGAGCAGTGTTTTAATATTCATTTCTCTAATTATTAGTGGTTTATAGCATTAAGTGGGATTTATCTTTCAAGCCTTTTCTGCTGGATTTTGTTGATAATATAAAGAAATGCTGATAATTTATATAGATTTATTTATATCTTCTAACTTTGCTTAAGTGGTTAATTGTTTCAATTAGTTTTTTAAAGTTTGATTCTCTAAGGATCTCTTAGAGAAACTTACATCATTTGCAGAATAATATTTTTATTTATTCCTTGCCTGTTTTTATTCCCCCAATTCCATTTCTTGACTTGTTGCTATAGCTAGCATTACTAGCACTATATTAAATAATAATGGTGGTAATGGATATCTTTAACATATTCTGATCTCACCAGAAAGATCTCTAGTTTATTCCAATTACCAATAATGTAGGTTTTAGTGTTAACTAGTTACTACATAACACATTGTGGAAAGTGTAATTTATTCCTATGCCTTCTAGTGTTTGTAGAAGAAAGTTGTATCTGCTCAAAAGTTTTTTCTGTATTAATTGAATTCATCATATGATTTTCATTTCTGTTATTAATATGGTCCATTATCTTTATTTTTTACTAATATTGAACCAGCCTTACATCCTTGGTATAAATCTAGTCTGATCACAATATATGTATGATGTTTCTGTTATTTTATTTAATAATTTTGCATCAACATTTATTAGGTATATTGCCTTTAGTTTCCTTTATCTGTGTTGACTCTTGCTTATTTAGGTATCAAGATCATTACATTTAAAATTTCACATTTAAAATTTCACATCAATATTTATTAGGGACATTGCTCTACTCTTTCCTTCTCTGTTGACTCTTGCTTATTTAGATATCAAGACTAAATTTGTACCATGAATAAATTTGTCAAATCACCTTCTTTTCCTACATAAAAAAATGGGTTCTATAGTATTGAGATTAATTGTTCTTTAAATGTTGGATAGAGTTCACTTATAAATCCATTTGCTTCTGGTTTTTTTTTTCTCCCTTCGGGATCTCATTTATACTTGGTTCAATTTCTTTTTCTAAGACAGGGTTATTTAAGGCTTTTATTTCCTCTTGCCTCAGACTGGATATTTTATAATTTTATAAATATTCATTCATTTATATTATCAGTTTCATTGACACATAATTGGGCAAAATAGTTCCTGATTTATTTTATATATTCTTCACTAGTTGTATACTCACCTTTTTAATTTTGATACTGGTAACTTTATTCTCATTTTGCTTTTAAAAGCCAACATAACTAATACTTTGTTGATGTTATTTTTAAACCAAAATCTAGTTTTATGTATTTATTAATTTATTTTTCAATTTTCTTTATCACTTTTGATTTTCAGGATTTTTTGGGGGTATAAATGAAGATTTTTAATTTGCTGATTCTCTAGATTTTTTGTAGTTGCTTCTCCAACTCATTGATGTATTTTTCTCTGTTTTATTGATGACAGTGAGATTCAGGTATTAACGTCCTCTCCCCTCCATTTCTCTTTCCTTGTTGTATACACTTAATTTGTACTTCTGATTATGTGAAATAACTTTTCCCTTTTTCCCTCTCCATTTCTCTTTTCTCCTTCAGTGTATTCTTCTTCTCTTCCTATTACAAATTTCCTTTAAGACCATCAAAAGCTGCCAGACTTCCTTTCTAATCAGATTCTCTCATGACTATAGAATTCAAAGGGAATTCCTGTATCATCATCCAATATTAGAATATCAACAATTTATACTTGCTTAATACCTTCTGATTACTCACTCATAATTGCTTTTTTTATTTCTGTGTGTATATTTAAAATCTATACATGATTCTGATCTTCTTATGAGATAATGTTGAGAAGCTCTCTATTTTTTTTTCGAGAGCATGAAAATGTTATGTTGTGGTCCACATTTCACATCCCTCTCTCTGGGTGTATATGGCTTTCTTCAGTGAACAATTGGAACTGGTTTGAAACATTTCATTGTTGAAGACAGCCATGTCTATCAGAATTGATCGTCATATACTATTGTTGTTGCCGTGTATAATGATCTCCTGGTTCTGCTCATTTCACTCAGCATCAGTTCATGCAAGTCTCTCCAGGCCTCTCTGAAATCGTCCTGCTGGTCGTTTCTTACAGAACAATAATATTCCATAACATTCATATACCATAATTTATTCAGCCATTCTCCAATTGATGGGCATCCTTTCAGTTTCCAGTTTCTAGCCACTACAAAAAGAGCTGCCACAAACATTCTTACACATGTGGGGCCCTTTTATTCCTTTATGACTTCTTTGGGATATAAGCCCAATAGAAATGCTGCTGCGTCAAAGAGTATGTACAGTTTGATAACTTTTTGAGCATAGCTCCAAATTCCTCTCCAGAACGACTGGATCCGTTTACAGTTCCACTAACAATGCATCAGTGTCCCAGCCTTCCCACATCCCCTCCAACATTCGTCATTATCTTTTCCTGTCATTTTAGCCAATCTGATAGGTGTGTAGTGGTACCTCAGGGTTGTCTTAATTTGCATTTCTCTGATCAATAGTGATTTGAAGCATCTTTTCATATGACTATAAATATTTTTAATTTCATCATCTGAAAATTGTCTGTTCATATTCTTTGACCATTTATCGATTGGAGAATGGCTTGAATTCTTATAAATATGAGACAATTCTCTATATATTTTAGAGATGAGACCTTTATCAGAACCCTTAAATGTAAAGATGATTTCCCAATTTATTGCTTCCCTCCTAATCTTGACTGCATTGGTTTTGTTTGTACAAAAAATTTTAACTTAATATAGTCAAAGTTATCTATCTGGTGTTCAATTAAGAGTTCCAGTTCTTCTTTGGATATAAATTTATTCCATCTCCATAGGTCTGAGAGGTAAACTATATTACGTTCCTCCAATTTACTTATAATATCACTCTTTATATCCAGATCATGTACCCATTTAGATCTTATCTTGCTATGTGGTGTTACATGTGGGTCAAGCCCTAATTTCTTCCACACTAGTTTCCAATTTTCCTAGCAGTTTTTGTCAAATAGTGAGTACTTATCCCAAAAGCTGGGGTCTTTGGGTTTATCAAAGGCTAAATTGCTATAGTTATTGCCTAGTTTGTCCTGTGATCCTATCCTATGCCACTGATCCACTACTCTATTTCTTAGCCAGTATCAAATGGTTTTGATGACCGCTGCTTTATAATATAGTTTTAGATTTGTTACAGCAACTCTACCATCATCAGCCTTTTTTTTCATTAATTCCCTTGAAACTCTTGACCTTTTGTTCTTCCAAATGAATTTTGCTACTCTTTTTTCTAGATCTGTACAATAATTTCTTGGGCGTTTGATTGGTATGGCACTAAATAAGTAAATTAGTTTGGGTAGTATTGTCATTTTTATTATATTTGCTCGGCCTACCCATGAGCATTTGATGTTTTTCCAATTGACTAGGTCTGATTTTATTTGTGTGGAAAGTGTTTTGTAGTTTAGTTCATATAGTTCCTGACTTTCCCTTGACAGATAGATTCCCAAATATTTTATACTATCCACAGTTATTTTGAATTTCTCTTTGTATCTCTTGCTGCTGAACTTTGTTGGTAATATATGAAAATGCTGATGATTTATGTGGATTTATTTTGTATCCTGCCACTTTGCTGAAGTTGTGAGTTGTTTCTAGTAATTTTTTAGTCGAGTTTCTAGGGTTCTCTAAGTATACCATCATGTCAATGGCAAAGAGTGATAATTTGGTTTCCTCATTACCTACTCTAATTCCTTTAATCTCTTTTTCTTCTCTTACTGCCAAAGCTAACATTTCTAAGACAGTATTAAATAATAATGGTGACAGTGGGCAGCCTTGTTTCACTCCTGATCTTATTGGGAATGGTTTTAGTTTGTCTCCATTACATATGATGCTTGCTGATGGTTTTCAATAGATGCTACTGATCATTTTAAGGAAAAGCCCATTTATTCCTATACTCTCTAGTGTTTTTAATAGGAAAGGGTGTTGGATTTTATCAAAGGCTTTTTCTGCATCTATTGAGATAATCATATGGTTTTTGTT
>JAJPUD010023594.1:0-19780 GCA_023553655.1 Myrmecobius fasciatus
ATAGATCGATCATACCTAGCTTTTCTAACAATTGGTTTATCTCCCTACTTTCTTTCTTGTTAATTTTGTGGTTTGATTTATCTAATTCTGAAAGAGCAAGGTTGAGATCCCCCGCTAGTATAGTTTGGCTGTCTATTTCTTCTTGCATCTCTCTCAATTTCTGCACTAGGAATTTGGATGCTATTGCACTTGGTGCATATATATTTAGTATTGACATTGCTACATTATCTATGGTACCCTTTAGTAAAATATAGTTTCCTTCTTTATCTCTTTTGATTAGATCTATCCTAGCTGTTACTTGATCTGAGGTAAGGATTGCTACCCCTGGTTTTTTTTTTTGTTCACCTGAAGCATAATATTTTCTGCTTTAGCCTTTTACCTTCATCCTATATGTGTCACTATGTTTCAGATGTGTTTCTCGTACACAACATATTGTTGGATTCTGGTTTTTAATCCAGTCTGATATCTGCTTCCGCTTTATGGGAGAGTTCATCCCATTCACATTCACAGTTAGAATAACTAATTTTTTATTTCCTGCCATCTTATTTACCCAAGTTATGTTTTCTCCTTTCCTTTCCCCTCTCTCCCTTTCCCCCTCCTCAGTAATTTGCTTTTGATCACCCCCTCCCCCAAACAATATTCCACCCTTTAGGTCCCCTATCCCTGTTTTTACTCCTTTCCCCTGATTCTTCTATTTTCCCTTCTATTAGTTTATCCCTTTCTTTTCCTCCTTTCCCTCCCACTTCCCTCTAGCAACAGACAAGTTTCTATGTGAAATCAAGTGTCTGATATGCACTTTTAGAGCCCAACCTGATGAGAGTAAGATTTACACAATGCTCATCTCCCTCCCTTCTTTCTCTCAATTATATTAGCTTTTCTTTGCCTCTTCAAGAGATTTTACCTTGTTTTTAGCTCCTTTTTTTTAGATCTTATTTTACCACTTTTCCCCTCTTTTCTCCAGTATGACAATCTTTCCCCCTCTAGTTTTCTTTTTCATATTATCAAAGTAATATCTAGTTAATTATGCCCCCAAACTTTAAGTATCCCCATAGTAGAAATAAAGTTCTCAAGAGTCCTTTCCTTTTTACCTTTTTATGCTTCTCTTGAGTTCTGTGTTTGGATGTTGAATTTTTTGTTCAGATCTGGTCTTTTCATTAGAAATAGGTGAAATTCACCTATATCATTGAATGACCATCTTCTTCCCTGGAAGATAATGCTCATTCTAGCTGGATAGGTTATTCTTGGCTGTAATCCAAGTTCCTTTGCCCTTCGGAATATCTGGTTCCAGGCCCTTCGATCCTTTAATGTGGAAGCTGACAGATTGTGTGTGATTCTAATTATTGATCCTAGGTATTTGGATTGTTTCTTTCTAGCTGCTAGCAGAATCTTTTCCTTGGTGCTCTAGTCCTGAAATTTAGCCACGATATTCCTTGGGGTTTTAATTTTGGGGTCTCTTTCAGGAGGTGATCGGTGGATTCTTTCAATACCAACTTTGCCTTCTGATTCTAAAACATCAGGGCAATTCTCTTTCATGATTTCCTGGAAGATAGCATCAAGGTTCTTTTTTTCATCGTGACTTTCAGGGAGTCCAATAATTCTTAGATTGTCTCTCCTGGATCTGTTTTCCAAGTCAATTGTTTTTCCTAGGAGATATTTCATATTCTTCTAATTTTTCATTTTTTTTGTTTTTGTTTGACTGATTCTTGAAGTCTTATTGAGTCATTCACTTGCATTTGTTCAATTCTTATTTTTAAAGTGTTGTTTTCTTCAGTTACCTTTTTAAGCTCCTTTTGTAACTGGCCAATTTGTTCATTGCACTCTTTTTCCACTTCACTAATTTTATTTTTCAGTAAATTGGTGTCTTTATCATATCTCTTTTGGAAGGCTTCTTGCACTGACTTCAGTTTATTTTCCCATTTATCCTCCAGCTCTCTTTTGAGATTCTTTATGCAATCTTCCAGAAAGGCATTTTGAAAAGGAGACCAGTGATGGTCCTTAATAATGTCCTCTGAAGTTTTGTCTAAAGGAACCTCAGAATCTGTGGTCAGCCCTTCTCTGTCTTGATAAAAGCTGTCTATGGTGAGAGCTCTCTTTTGCTTCTTCATTTTTTTTTTTTTTAAACAGTGTATATATCTCTTTAAGGTTTGGAAAAACCAAGGCTAAAGCTCTTTGCCCTGGGGCAATTTGGCGAATCAATTTAAGGTGCTGGGCTGGTGGGGGCTAGGACTAAGTCCGAATTACTCCTTAAACAAGGCAAGTCTGCCAGAACACCTGCCCCCAATCAGGGCAGAGTGTCCCGAGTGCCTCAGATAAACTCCAGGTGTTTGGAGTTTGGAGTTTGGAGTTTTTGCCACAAGGAGCTGAGCTGAGTCCCACCCTCACTTCCGGCCTACACCACTCTTTATCCCTCTCTCCGAGATAGACAAACCTGATGTGAAGTTCTTCAGAGGTATCAGCAAGCAGTATCCAAGTATTTCTGAATTCATTGACTTGAAGATCAGTTCAGAGGCTTATTTTATTGTTGATTTGAGAGAAGATTGGAGGAGATGCAGAGAGTCACGTTTTCACTCCACCATCTTGGCTCCGCCCCTCACCAAGTAACTTTCTAAGAGTATATGTTAGATAAAATCTATTTCCCATACTAATGAATCATGATAGGAGGAAAGAAGGATAGAAATGTACTAGAATATTACTAATACTGATCCTTCTATTTTTCCATATTATGATGCATAAAAGTAATACATTAAAATATTCCTGCATAAATATCTATTCTCTTCTGTAAAATTAATCCATGCATATAACCTAAGCCTAATCTATTTTAAATTGATTATCTGAAATCCTTTATAAATATCTGAAAGTTACTTTCTGTTAAACATCCATACTAAAGTTGGCCATTCAAAAATGTTTACTTTTTTAAAAAAATATATGGTAATTTATAATGTTGGGCATTAATCACATAATCAACACTGGCAAAAATGCTTTTGAAAACTCTGAGTTAATTTTAATGACTACTTGTTGTTAAACTATAGTGTTATATCCATAATAATAGTACTAGCTAAAGTTTAAATTATAAAATTAAGTGACAGTTGGCTCAATTTGTTTTTTTCTATAGCCATCTATATGTAGAAAAATTCATTCATTCCCTACATAACTGTATTTACTCCTTTTTCATCATAGTTAGACAACATTTTGATCAGAACAATAATTTTCCTTTTAAGTCTAGAAATGTTTATTGGCTATATATCTTTTTAACAATTGTGATCCTACATCTCAATTTTTAAGTCATTTGCTTTTTGAAGAACTTCTGGTAATATACCTGGTCAGAAACAAATGAATGGCTCAGTAAAGATATAAAAATGTAGCCTCTATTTCTGGATTCCAAGGTGGAAAAAGGAAAGCTGCCCATTAATTGTTGAATTTTGATTTTTCTTGAAAAATGAATCTCATGTTATTTATTCTACATTTGAAAAGATAAGATGCAATTTGATTTCTCCAGAACCAGGCAGCAATATTGTATGAAATTCCTGCTTGTACAGTGCATATTATTTACAAAAAAAACCCTTCATAAGATCTATTTAACAAAATCAAGGGAAAGAGATTACTATTTTCTTACCACACAAAGAAACCTAAGCACTAGGGAATAATATTGACATTGTTTTCCTGATTGATATTGTTTTTATTTGAAATGTTGAATTTCCATAGTTTCTTGATAAATCATGCAGAAAGGCACATAGCTATAGTACTCCTATAAATTAGATGAAAACAATACATTAGTAACAATACACATACAGACAAATGAACTTATAGATACATATACATAAATTCATATCAATATACATACATACACACACATATATATGTATGTATGTCTTTCAATGACAAAATTTCTAAATAATCCTTTTCCCTCAAGTACCTTACATTTTACTACAGGATGTAACCCAGAAACAAATAAGGAAACATCAATGAATTTGAGAAGTAAAAAAAAAAGACCAGCCAGTGGAGGGATTACAAAAAGCTTCCTGTTAGAAGACTCACCTGAACAAAGTTTTGAAGGAAGTAAAAGATTTCAAGAGATTAAAATGAGAAAATAACTTCATATTGTTGTTGTTCAGTTGTGTCTATCCTGTGCCTGTGGACCACAACACACCAATAGGGTCCCTGGGGTTTTCTTGGCAAAAATACTGGAGTGGTTTGCCATTGCCTTTTCAGGTAAATTAAGGAAAATGGAAGTTAAATGACTTGCCCAGGGTCACATAGCTAGTAAGTGTCTGAAACCAGAATTGAACTCAAGAAGGTGAGTCTTTTCCACTCTAGGACCAGCACTCTATGCACTATGGTGCCACCTAACTGCCTCCTCTAACAAAAGTTAAATGCCCAGGAGCCCAGAGCTAGCAGGTGTCTAAGGTTGGATTTGATTTCATTTCTTGCTGTCTCCAGGCTCAATGCCACTGACCCACCTAGATGACTGGAATATCTTCTAGGCCTGTACAAAGGTAGGTAGGCGAAAAATGGAAAGCAGAGTTCAGGGAATATCAATAAGTCTAATTTAGCTAGAATGTAAAGGGTAAAGAAGAATGAAGGGAAATAAGTTGGGAAAAGAATTCAGATTAATATGTATACATTTATATATGTGTATATATGTAAGTATATATGTGTATAACATATATACCAGCATATATGTGTATTTACATGTCCATATATGTGGATCTGCTTATAGGTATACACATCTAGAAATTTATATACATATATGTATACAGATGTATACATGACTTTTTATATTTTTGCCATTGAATACTCAGCATCTAGCACAATACCTTGCACATAATACTTGATGAATATTTATCAAATTGGGTAATTGGATGCTTACATATGCTCATATATATCCATACAGATTTTCTTCCACCCCTACCCGAAAGCAGGAAAAAATTTCAGAAGTATTGAAAAGTCTTCTTCCAAGGTATATATAATAAAGAGGGCAAAGAGGATAAGGGCCATATTTTTTAGAAAATAATAAATTGTAATCTCTCCTGCTGAAATATTGGGAAATATATTGTCTTAAGATTAAATATTATCCATTATAATAAGACTCATCCTTAAATTAAAACCCATTTATGGGCAACAAAATTATTTAGCTTTATTATTAGTTGTGATTTGTTCAAAAGTAAAATAGATATTCTATTTTACTATATACCTAATTTTGTTTAGTATCTTTTGCTGTAGATTCTATGGTTAATGGTTATATTGACATGTCCTGGAGTAGGAAAAAAACAAAACAAAACAAAACAGTTGTTTTATTGGACACATGGGGGCATACTATTTTAATTGATTCTCTTGGATACTATTGCCAGGAAATGATGCTGAAGTTGGTGATCAAGTAAAAAGACTTTGGGAAACTATAGTATCAGTGACAATTAAAATTGTATCCCTAACATTATGAGCATGCCATTACAAATTCTAATTTGGCCAGCAATGAGCCAGCAACATAAACAGTACCTGTCACTTAATGACCATATGGAGCATTCTGTGTTTTTCTTATTGCTTCAGGTCCTTAACTTCTCCAGCTGGTTGTTTTAAACATATTACAAGAAAGACATTTCAGACACTGCTGCTCAAATAGAATCAATTTTGCAACAGTAAAATGCCGCTTAAAAATAGGATTTTACTCTAAGGAGAAAAATTCTCCAAAAAATAGTAACAATGCACTTTCAATGACTAACTTAGGCTGTTACTTGGCAAAAATAAGGAATAAATCAAACTTTCCATAACACTAGCATATAAGAATGGTTTTAATTTTTAGAGGCAAATATTTACATTAATCTGAGGCTAAAATATCATACCTATGACTTAAAATCTTCCAACATGTTCTTTCACAGTTCATAAAAATATTTCTCTAGGCAAATATTGATGGCCTGGTAGGCCTAGGGTGCTTGTATTTCAAGGAACACTAGAAACTGAGGTCTCTCCTTTTTTAAGTGCCAGGAGCATTTAGTTTGAAATCTTAATTGCCTGTAAGTGTAGGAAGGCAGAGTTGGAGATTAATGTGAATGCAGGTTACCAGATTTACTCCCTTGCTTTCACCAAAACCAGATTCAGTGGTCCAACCACTTACTCCCTTCTCTCCTTTCTACTCTCCCCACTCCCACCTCAATGAGTGTATTTTTAAAATTATTAGTTTTTTGTTTTTGTTTTTTGCAGATTATAGGTTAAGAAAGCTAAGATTACATCCCTGGTTCCTAGAGTAAACGAAGGGTGTCCCTATTTCTCCATAAACTTCGTAGCCTGATTACAGTTTTGAGGGATTAGTGACATTTGGAAGGGAGAAACTCAATGGAAAGAGAGTCAGGTTTGATTGCAATGTTCCTTGTAACCCCTCCCTTCCTGGAAAAAGGCAGATTTATAATTATAGTTCGGGGTGGGGGGGGGACGGGGAGCGGAAGAGGGAGGAAGTTTCTGCAACCTTGACAATGGCCATCCTCTCTCTATAACAACCAACCTTTGGTTCAACTCCGAATCTGTCTCATTCTTTCCCCTCCTCCCCCCTTCCCCCAACTCCAACCCCTTTTCCAGGTTCGACCTGGCAATCGCTAACACAGTTCAATTCCAGCAATTTCTTTCCATACGTCCTTCCCTCCCTTCTCCCCTTTCCCCCCTCCCCCCCCCACAAGCTATTACTACTACTACTACCTTCCCTTTCTGTGAGCCTCCAGCTCCTTCTCCAAAACAACAAGAAGCTGAGAGGGGGGAAATTAAAACCAGGGAAAGGGGTGGAGGGAGGGGGGAAGCCCCACAACCAATCGTTGAAAAAGCCAACCATAAACCATACACATCCACAAGCCAACTCAGACAGGCTTAGTCTGTCCTGCGCAGTTTATGTGGTTCCATGTACAAACAGGAGCTAAAGCTGGATCCTTTACAGGCACACATGCATTCTCGCATACAGTAGAGCTGTCCCTCAAGGTACATTCTTCCACACCACCCCGCCCTCCCTCCCGGTATTCCCAGAGTAGCTAAGGGGGCCGAGTGACAGCGGAGGCCCACCAACCCTGTCAGGGGCGGGCAGGAATTCTCACCGCACTCAGCCAACTGGAGAGCAGCTTCCGGAGCCTCTAGCGTCAGGGGGGTGGGCTTAGAGAGGAATAAGGAGGAGGGGCCCGAGTTTAGGAAGAGGAGGGGAAGGCTGTCATCAATGAAGTCATATTCATAATCCAGTCCTCTCTCTAGCTCTGTTTCTGTACTCTGGGTGACTCAGAGAGGGAGAAGATTCATCCAGCATACTCTTCACAAGCAAGGTAAATATAACTTACAACTCCCTTTCCCTCATTCCTCTTCCCCCCCCCCCCCCCCCCCCGCAGCAATTGCTGTCACACAACCACCTCCGGTGCATACTCAGCCTTCACCAAGATTTATTTATTATTATCATAATTATTATTGATTGTACATGCACAGAGACCAAAACAAGAGAAGAAGCGAGGGAGCAGCCAAACAAACAAAACAACAACATTTCTCACCGGTCTCAGGTGAATAAGAAACAGACTACACAGCACCTGGGTAGTTTTAGAAGAGAGGAGGAGGGAAAGTTTCCAAGAGAATTGGGTTCTAATAATAATAGTAAGCATGACCATTTAATGGGGACAAGAACAAAAACCAGACACACAATCTTGTACCTGGTTACCAAATCACCCATGCACAGCCAACACAAGGTTGCAAAACACACGCACACACACACACACACACACACACACACACACACACACACACTACAATACATAGATGGGCAAGGTTGCATTTCCCCCCCTCCCCCTCCCATTACAAACCTCGGAACGGAAGGGAGGGAAAAGGGGGGTAAAGAAGGAGAGAGGATAGAAACGCGACAATTCATAATAAGAAATCATCATAGTAACAGTTGCAGGGGGAGGAGAGCTCAAAATCAAAAGCTTGTCATAGAGCACCGGTAGCCCCTGGCTGCTTCTCTCAGGGACTTGTTTCAAGAGCGGCAGGGACAGAAATAAATCGAAAGCTGCAACAATCGGGATAGCTGAGGCTTAGCTCCGCTGTTGCGGCGGCGACCGTGGGCAGCGACGGCAGAGGGAAACAGCAGAGGCAGGAACCCAGCCGGTATGTTGAACTCCAGAGCTTTTATCTTCCTCCTCCTTCCCCATTTTTTCCTTAAAATGACAAACCCGTGGACTTGTAGGATTGGTGCTGGTGGTGGTGGAAAGGGAGGAAGGGTTGAACAGAAGGTTGCAGAAGAATCGCACCCGGTGCTCTGCTTCCCGCTGTCTTCTCTGTGTACCAATGAGTGCCCTCCTCAGTGCCTGCCTGGCAGAGAAACGGGGAATTGGTTTGGTGCATGTTTGGAGGGGGCATACATGAGGCGGCGGCAGCTACAGCTTGAGTGCAAGGGCTGCCACCACCGCTGCCGCCGCCACCGAGTATTGAATGTTGAAGTTGAGTAAGTCCGGCCAGGGCTCAGCAGCTGGGCTGATGGAGGTGGGAAGAAGGGGGGAAGGAGGAAAAGAACCAGGAGGAAGAGAAGGAGAAGGAGGACAAGGAGGAGGAGGACGGAGAGGAGGAAGAGAAGGACGATGAGAAGGAGATCGGTTTGCCCCCTCCCTTTTTGTTTTCCCCTAGGGCAGTGGGAGCTGAGGGTGCTGCTAGCTATCCCTTTCAGGGTCAGAGGCGGGGGTTGCGGATAGGATGGGAAAATCCAGTGAGTGAGAAGAGTAGAAATGGAGCTTGTTAAGAGTGAGTGGCTGCAGCCCCAGAAGCGGCTGCATTAACCAGCCGAGCTAAGGAAGCCATGATCCGGATAATCTTTCCTGTCTGACTGTCACTAACATTACACACACGCGCGCGCACACACAACACACAGACATATACACGCGCGCGCACTGGCGCACACACACACACACACACAGATGCACGCAAGTGCAAGGTTTAAGAGATGGAAGATGGGGGGGGGGGGCGGAGCTGCTGCCTTGTAGGAGAGCGTCCAGAGTCTCCTGACCACCGAAGCCTCTTCTTGTTCCTTGTCTTACTTTTGTTTGGTTATGATCTAATCTGGTTTGGGTTTTGTCCTCTCTCTTCTTTTCCTCCTCCCCCCTGTCGCCTCCCAGCGCCCAGAGTTCCTCTCCTCCTTCTGGTTGCTTTGCAAAACACAGTCACGCGAACTGCAAAGGTGTCGCGATTCACTTCCCCAAATAGCTTGTCCAGCTCGTCCCAGACTTGGCCCTGTCTTCTTCCTGGGCCGCCGCCGCCACCGCCACCTCCCGGGTGTAGAACAGAGGGGCCGGATATTCGGACATGCCCGGTGCCTTGAGTCCAGCATATATGTGTAAGCCTGACTTCATCTGGAAGA
This sequence comes from Myrmecobius fasciatus, assembly GCA_023553655.1. Lineage (NCBI taxonomy): Eukaryota > Metazoa > Chordata > Mammalia > Dasyuromorphia > Myrmecobiidae > Myrmecobius > Myrmecobius fasciatus. The sequence goes on from JAJPUD010023594.1 coordinate 9,359, forward strand.
TAAATGGATAATCCTGGGCATTAAACGCTTCACGTCCTGAAGACTTCGTTTATTTCCGGTAAACGCGGGGAACTCACCTCTTGCGTTTTCGCCCCAGCTTTTTCTTGGCTATAACCAGTGTGCAGCTACCTAGATGAAATGGTGAACACCAACGTTCTCTTGTTCTCTTACCTCCTCCCACCCCACCAGCACTGGTCAGAGGAGAGAAAGGGGGAAGGCACTGAACTTGCCCCTGTTACTTTGGGGGTGGAGTGGATGGAGGATCTGCCGCATCTAGACCCCTGGAGGGAAGTTTGAAAAGATATAAGGTAGAAAAGTTTGGCAGAGTAGACTACTAATGTGGAGGGGGCAGCCGAGGGCCTGGGGGGCGAGGGGTTACAGTATTACACTTTGCTTTGGATGGGGTGGGGGAGGCGGGAGAGAGAGACAGACAGAGAGAAAGAGAGAGAGATAGGGACAGAGAGACACAGAGAGAGAGACAGAGAGATAGACAGGGACAGAGAGACAGAAAGAGACAGAGAGACAGAGGAGGGAGGAGAGAGAGAAAGAGGGGGAGAGGTGGGGAGAGAGGGAGAAAGAGAGGGAAAGGGGAGAGAGAGGGAGAGGGGGGAAAGAGGGAGAGAGAGGAAGAGAAGGAGAGAGAGGGAGGAGAGAGGGAGAAGGAAAGGGGGAAGAGAGGGAGAGGGGGGAGAAAGGGAGAGAGAGAGAGAGAAGAGAGGAGAGAAAGAGAGAGAGAGAGGAGTGCGCGCGTGCGTTGTGTGTGCGCGCGCGAGTGGGGAGTAGCAGAAGGAAAGAGGCCTCCCTCCTCCTTCTCCTTCTTCTCCTCCTCCTCTTCCTCCCTGTCCCTCCCCTCCAGTCTGTGCCTGTAGAGGAAGAGGCGAGCTTTGGTGGTGGTGGTGGTGCTGTGTGTGTGGTGGTGGTATAAGTGTGCGAAATCCGTGGAGAATCAGGAAGTCACAGCAGCGAAATACATACATACATACACACACACACACACAGACATGTTTGATCAGTATGACATGATGAGAGGGAGGGAAGAGGAAGAAGAAGCTGGGGAGAGACAGGCCTAGCGCTCTCGGGAAATATGCTCTCCGCCTGCCGGACTGACTCGCTTAATAACCACCGCCTTGCACCCAGGCACGTCGGTTTAGCTTTGTGTTCGGCTCTTCCCTCCAGGTAAGGGATTTGTCTATCTGTCACTGTGTCAGTCAGTCAGTCCGCCTGCCTGCGCCAAACGTCTCCGAGGTTGGGAGAGGTTGTTCTCTACCTCCTCCTCTTCCTCCTCCTCCTCCTCCTCCTCCTTCCTCTCCTCCCCCTTTTCCCCATTCGTCCTCTTTTACAAAGTAAGACAAGAAAACAGGCTTGCTTCTAGTCGGATGGATTAGGTGGAAAACTTTCCAACATGAGGGAAAGAGGAAGAAAATATGGCTCTGCTCAAAGCGATTGCTGAGGCTGCTTGTCATTCTCTCCTCCTGGCGTTTGTACATTTATGGGTTACTTTGCCCTACAGCTGTTGTAGATTCAAACTTGGGGCCTAAATACTCCAGAAACTCTCGCAAAATTTGCTGTAGGAATAAAATAAATATACCCACTTTGTCTTCTAAGCCTTTTGATTTTTCGGAGCAGCTACCAGAGGAGGAAGAGGAGGAGGAGGAGAAGGAAGAGGAGGAAGAGAAGAAGGAGGAGGAGATACAGTACTGTACTGTGTGGAGCTCTTTCCTTTTAGAATGTGGATACAGTATGTTATGTAACTTTGATAGCAAATGGGTACAAAACTCATGCCGCGTCGTTTTTCTCCCCTTTGTTTATATAACTTTTCAGCAGAGTTGTGAAGTTTTTGTTTTCTTCTTGCTAAAGGCTTAGGTCATTATTTTATGGACCTAAGACAACGATGTCCCAAGTTATCTTGTTGGCTTGTACTCTTAAGCACAAAATCAGTGGGTAAATTTAATAGTCAAAAAATTTAGAGGAAGGGGATTTGTTTCTGCAATGGATGCCTTAAATTAGATATTGAGGCTTTATTTACTAATAGCAGAGTTAGATCCTTTAAAGGTTTCCATTTCAAAAGACTTTTGTTGGTGATTTGATGTTTGTCTGAGAGAACCAATCAGTCTGTTGTTGGAATGGCTGCCTATCCTAACAGAATGAGTAAACAGTTTCTTGGGTAATGGCCGTTAATCTGAAACTGTGATAGCTATGGAATTTCAGTTCACCAAATTTAACAGATCTTTATTAAGTGCCTGCTATATTTGCTGACTAGTCTTTCAAAAATATTTCTAGGCTGATTGGTTCAACTAATCCTTGGTGTCTTCTCAGCTTAGTATCAGGGTTAGACTTCCAAACTACCTTGTAGTCAGTAAGATTATTTGTTAAGAGGTGTGGCAGTTTTAGTTGTGTGATTTAGAGCATTGTCATGCAAATTGAGACACACTTTCTCTTTGAGAATCTAATTGCTCTATTATTCCTCCCTGACTTTCTTCCTTTTAGCTTCTTTGTCACTCAAAAGTGCCCTACTGGAAGGGGATTAAAGACAGTTTTTTTTTTGTTTTGTTTTGTTTTGTTTTTTATGTTTAAGTAATGCCTATCAAAATTGTGAGAGAATGAAAAGGACCCATTAAATCACAGAATCCATCTATCTTGTCAGAGGCATGGGGGAAAAACCTGTGTGATAATGAACATTTTAAAATAAAGTCAGTTAAGTGTATCATGTAACACAGGAAAGACTGGTAGAGGTGAGCTTTAAATGCTTCATTAAATGCAATCTTTCTCTCATGAGTTATGTCCTAGCTTCAAGACCAGTATCACTGTGGTGTTTCATAGAAAATATGACCACCAGTGTGTTCAAAGCAGTCTTAGATGTCCTTTTGTTCATTTCCAAAATGCTTTGTGAGCACTTCTTGTCTAGTCTGAAAAGCACTTTGACCAACACCTGAGACTGGAGATTGACAAGAAAAAATAACTGCTTTAGTGAGCAGTTTGTAGTTATTTCAAGAATTCTGATTAACATATTCCTAAAAGGGAATAAAAGAGGGAAAAATAACACATTTCTGTAGATATTGATTCAAAACTTTTTATTGGCTTCACATTTGACATAACTATTGATAATTTGCCATTCACATTTCATTCTCTTCTATTAGATTATCATTCTAAATCTATTATGTCAACATATTAACTTCTGAAGCCTTGTCCACTATAGTAAAGCTGTTGAAAGAAAGAAAGAAGCTGTAAAAATGAAATTGTCTTGTATGAATAGATTCTTCTAGATCCTTTATGAAGTATTTGTATGTATATGAGCTCTTACTTCCTCATATCCTTTGAGGGCAATGGTTTATTGATATTCTGGAGAAAGAATAAATCACTATTTATGAAATCTTGACATGTTGCCATGAAAATGGTTGAATTATCACAAATATTCTGTGAAAATTACTTTCCAGCACAAGCAATCACAGGGAGAAAGAGTGACTGGAAGGAGTCGATTTAACTACTAGTATGTTTTAAAACTCTGTATACCTGATAAAAATAATTTTAAAAGGGTCCGAGCAATTAGTTGCTTAAAATGATGGTCTTAGAAATTTTACCATGCATGAAAGTCACATTTTCTCTCAGCAGTTTTTCCTCCTCCCTAGAGAAAGAAGATTCTTTCCTTCTCTCCCTCTCTCCCTCTCCCCCCTCCCCTCTCTCTCTCTCATTCATTATTAAATCAATCTCCTTTTCCATTAAATATGGGTTATGTTTTATAAATTGAGTAATTTGACCAAAAAAGGATAGAACAACTTTTCTTTGGAAAAGTTTGTCACATAGAAATTTGATTTCTTGCTACTTAGTAAAGTCATCTACTAAAAGTCTACTCTTTATTTAGTTGAGTGGGTAAGTACAGATGGTATGTATAATTTAGCACTAATGTGTTCCAAATGCAGTCTTAGTGGTAACTTAATTTAGTGTTCTATCTGGAAAAGGCCTAGTGTATTTTTCTATCTTTCCTTAGAGAGTTTTTGTTCATTTATTTACTTAAGTAATATAGTTGAGGTATTGGTTCTCCTAGGTAATGGATAAACAGTAAATGCATTAACCTACGATACTTAATATCAAGTTAAATGCAGCTATGTAGGTAGATATTTGAAAACTTTATACCTGTTTTGTTTCTGTTATATGTTTACTGTTTATTTCCCATAGAAATATATTGCCTTTTCCTCAACAAAGTCAGGACACATTATGAAAAGCTTTTAAACAATAAAAGGTTTTAACATGAAAATATCAAGACATTTGTCAACTACTACATTTCAGTTGCAAAGACATCAAATAACACTGAAGGTAACAGGGTAATTGAGAAAATTAGGGATCAGGGTGCTAGCTTGGCTGGATTAGCATATAAATACTCATTTATTCATAGGGTAATTTAGAATTTGTGACAAAATATCACATAGATATGATTATCAGAGTATGATTTTGAAATGTGATATAACTGGGCTTTTTACATTTTAGGCTACGTTAGTAATACAATGTAAGCTTATTTATAGACTATAATTTTTTATTAACTTTAATGTTATTTGCCAAAAATGTCTTAATTACAGTAGATTCCCCATCCCTTGCTCCTTTTTTGCCTCATAATAACAAAGTATCTCATAATTTTCTTTTGTATCTTTGTCAGTCTTTACTTTGAGGGAATAAAATGAGGGCAGTTTTAATTATATTCTTTGAAATGTCATGTATAAAATATCCAATTTAGCATTAAACTGTAACAACCACTATGTACTACCAGTGCAGATGCTAACATGTTATTATGACAAGTGATCTCTTTGAAATTAGGCTGGTCTTTTTGCAAATTTGCAAATGCAACTAATCAAGCTCAGAGGAAAGTCTTACTAATAATGAAGTTTGTTTGTTTCAACTACAGGTTATTTTATAATTCAAGAACAGAGTTTTACTAATTTATTGTTTTTAAGCTAATAACTTTGTTTCCTTCTTTTAGCTTCCAGGAAGAATGACAGTATTATAGTTTATACTGTGACTGTAACGTGTAAGGCATTTTCTAACTCTACATCTGTTTATGTCTACATTATATTTCTCTTATTTGTAGTGAATGTAAATTCTCAATGTGGAGATATTGATCAATTCTGACTGTGATCAATAGCTATTCAAAACTGTTTTGTGAACATTTTACAGAGCAATCTCCATTTGCATTTTATTTACAATCTACTTTGTCATTCTTAAAAATTAAGGAGTTTTGTGAGACCCTACAATATTTCCTTAGTATTGCTCTTTCAGCCAGCATTCATGTAAGCAAGGGCTAATAGAAGTTGTTTCATTCATTGTTCTTATGCCTAGCATAAAGCCTAGCACATAGGAAGCACTTAATAATTACTTGTTGATTGATTGATTTAAAATATAGCATTTTCTATATGTAATATAGTCATTTAACTTTTAAAAGTAAATTATTTAAACATAAGTTGTTCACTGTAAATTTACCTATTGTTATTGCATTCCTTATTTTCCTTAGTATCAACTGAGTATATTCATTATAATTCCACATACTGTTAATCAACAAAATTGATATTGAGAATATAGTGCTGTACTGGGCATTGTGGAACAAGACTTTTAAATCACAGACCATCTCCACAAAGAGGAGACAGCCTATTGGAGAGGGGGAAATATATATATATATATCTATATATATATCTATATATATACATATATACACATGTATATGTATATATATGTATAATATATTACAATATATATATATATTATGTATATATGCATGTATGAAAATAGAAGACAAGGCAAAAGATGGTTTAATAGTTTATTCTGTGAGCTCCTTGAGAGCTAGGAATACTTTTTGTCTTTCTCTGTGTCCCTAGAACTCAGTACAGTTCTTGACACATAGTAGGCACTTAATAAATGTTTGACTGGGTAATAAATGGATGGTATGATCAATAACTAATTCAGAAGATAGAGAGCTTATTATGTTCTGGCTTCAGTCTTGGGAAGGCTTTATGGAGTAGATGGACCTTGATGGATGGGAGAGATTCAGGCTGTGACTTTATATATTGGATGATTAGCAAGAGAAAAGATGAGACAAGACTGAGTTGGCTATATACAGAGATGAATGAATAGACCAGCCTGATTAAAACAAAAGGCTTTAGTTACTGATTAGGGGCAGATGAATTTGGAATAACCTTTGATTCTAGGTTTATTTCCATATTTCAAAAATATTTGTTCAAATATGAATATTTCATCTAGTAATACAAATAAGAACCTCTATATTCTTTTGTAAATGGTCTTCATGGTGAATAGCTTTTCCTCTTCACCCATTTTCTGGGAATAATAGAGTTCTTGCAACTGAGGTAGATTCATTCTACTCTGATAGCTAATATAAAGTCTATATTTGCAGTCTTAGGGAGCTTGTCAGAATCTAACAGGATCGCATTCTGCTGCTATAGCTACTGGCAATTCAGGATCACCTCCATGCCATGATGAGGTATCCAGAGAACGATATTAATGGGAAAATGACATACTAAGAACTTTGTCACTTATTTGTCAAGACTGGGGCTTCATTGATGGTTTTCTAGTAGAATAGTGACATCAGTGACACAAAAGGCAGCGTTTGGTTTGACTTCCATAGAAGTCATTTACAGAATAGGTGTCCAGAGATTGTGCTGGGATAGATTGATGGAGGAAAAAATTCCTGGGGGCAGAAATACCAGTTAGGAAGTCATTATATAGTAGATTAAGTGATTAGGATATGTTCAAGTTTATTGGTTAATAGAAATTAACTTAAAAGGCTTGATTTTTAGTTATCAGTGGAAGAAATAAAAATAGTACATGCCCTTTTTAATCTCCTAATTTTATTTTGCAAAGAATAACAGACTTTTATAGCTTTAGCAATTAATGTGCTATAGTGGGAAAAAAAGCTTTATTTTCTGAATTACTTTTATAGGTTTAAAATATATTTGTAAATTTCTTAATACACCAAGATGTAACTGGTGACACCCATTTTCTTTTCAAATGGCCAAAATAAGTTTTAAACAAGTATGTTCCAGAAAGAAGTTTTAACATAATTTCTAAAGATCAAGTTTGAATTCAAGTAATTAATACATGATATATTTAAGAATGCTCTTCTGTGGAACTATTTATTGTACTTTCTATAAATTACAAATTGGCTAATTCAGTTTTAGCAGTGTTAGGATATTCATATAGCTTAATAAGTATTCACTAAGATCACAGAGGTGTGAGTCTCATGATAGAGGGATACTCTATTAAAGTAGATTTGGTTTGAGGGCTACTTTTCCTAGTATTCAGGGTACTTTTTTGAATGTCTCCACTCCAGACCCCCATACTTGGTGGGTTCTCAAGAGATCTATATGTTGGGAGAGCATGGATTGCATTGCAGACATCACCAAGACAATAAATCTTGATTTCTGGCAAGGTTCATTTTAAGACATTATAAGATGTGGAAAACCAGTCATGTTCATTTAGGGTTTTCTTGGTGGATATGCTGGAGGGATTTGCCATTTGTTTCCCCAGATCACTTTTTCAGATAAGGAAACTGAGGCCAACAGGATTAGGTAACTTGTCCAGGGTCACCCAGCTAGTAAGTGTCTGAGGCTGGATATGAACTCAGGACAATAGGTCTTCTTGACTCCAGGCTTGGTACTCTATTCGTTGGACCATTTAACAGCCCTTTTGATGGTCTGCTCTAACCTTTTGTTTGGATTAGAACAGTTTCAGGAAAGTAATAGCACTACTTCTCATTTCAGGCATAGATATCATCCTAATATACTATTTAAAGGGACAGCAATGACTCATATTCTCATATGTTACCCTGAATTAATAAAGTTTTAGTAATTCAAAGTTTTTTATGTATACTGTTTTTTTTTAATTGTAACTTTTCCAGAATGAGAACAGATGAGTTAGAAAAAGTTTTTGTGTTTATAGAACATCATTAAAGTTATTTGAAAATTTTACTTTTACACACTAAGTGTATTATAATGTGGAATGGGAAAAGTCATAATGTCCAATGAATAAATTATCTTTTACACAGAGATATAGCTTGAGCAGTGCCAACTTAAATTCAACATAGACAAATACAAATACAGTTCTGAAAGAAATGTCAAATCTTCATTTTGTTCCATATATCTCTATTTTCCTTTCCTGCAAGAAAATTAATATTGTACATGTGTATTAATGTGTGAGAGACAGACACAGAGATGAAGACAGATTTTGAGATGTCATTTATTAGATTAATTACTAATAAACTAATAAATTACTACAAATTAATAAAATTACTAATATTGGACAACTAAATGAAAAACAATTGAACTGGGGAGGAAGGGAAGGTTGTTTTTAACTGAGTAAAAAAATTCTGTATTTACATGTTCTGAATCATTTACTTCTGCAACTATATTGTCTCATAAATAACTGAAAGTCTTAAGGGAATTGAGTCATTGCTTAAGAGGAATAAATTCATGCTAGGTTGCCATTTAATGTATACTTGAGATTATCTAAAGCGTTTATTTCATTCATTTTCCTCTTTAAAGGTGGTTGAAAAGTAATTAAAGTAGAATGGCCTTGTCTACATTAAAGGAAGAAAAGCATTTTATACAGATATACATTTTACAGATTTACAGCTACAGAGGAGGAAACTGAGGTCAGGAGAAGGGATAAGCAACTTGTCCAGACTCATATAGTGACATAACTTTTAGCTCAACTCTTTTGTCTTCAAATCCAATATTTTTTCCTATTATATCAGTGGTGGGATAAGGTCCTATTCTATAACTCTGAAAAATGGTCATCTTGGATATGGTTTGAGGGTTAATTGAAGTGTTTAAAATGTTCCAAATGCTTTGAGGAAGAACTATTGTCTCTGGTATAATTTTATTTTTATTATCAATCTCTAATGTTCTCTGCCTTAAAAAAAATTCTATATGTTTTCATCTTCAGAATCCATTTAGATATTTATAATTCATTATATGCCTACTTGGAAATTTTTCTGTTAAGTTTTTTACTAGTTGGTTCCATAAAAATCATCACAATTAAAAAAAACCCCAACTATATTCTATATTCATATTCATAAAATTCTTGAATACTCCAAAGTGGAAGTGTCACAATAAGCGGAAACTATGATGTGGGGATATAACAAAAAAATAATTTAAAGCACCTATAAAAAGTAGAAAACCAGGGATTATGAAACAAGTGTTTGTAGCTTTATTTTTGAGACTCATTGGATTATACTAATAATGTCTACAAAACAGATTTTTAACTGTCACAGGAAATAAAGTTTCCTTTCATTCACTTAAAAGAGGCATATTAGTTTACTGATATTCATGAAAAGAACAGTATAATTTATAACACTCCACTGACATCAGCCTTCTAAATTAAAAATGCTGACTGGAAAAGTGTATTTGTGTGTGGGGGCGGGGGAGGGAGGAGTTGGGGGGAAGGTTGCAAAAGAAGTACTTCCGTTTGTTTTGTTAATCACATAGAATAAATATTAAGAGTTTGCTCTCTAGTGATTTCAGAGCTATAATTCACTCTCTGGGTTCTCCTGTAGTTTTAGAATCCACTTCAGTTGTTTTAGCAATGCCATTTTCTAGCAACAAAACTCCTTCTGGTGATTTCCCACTTTTATTCATTCCAAAGCAGTCTTTTATTGCTCTTTCCTTCCAATCTTTTTGTCTTTGGATATCACTCTTAAATCCAGTTTGTCAAGTACCGTACATTCATTTCTCTACCTAAAATAAAACAAAATACTACTTTTGCTAATAATGATAATAGTGCTATATTTCAGACACTTTCTGGTTTTCATTTTCAAAAGTCGAAATAACTCCAATCAAATGTCACCCTCAAAATGTCCTTCATGGCTTAGTAGGAAACAAAAGTCTCAGAGAAGACAGTTTGCACTTTTGCTTCTTCCTTCACTCTGTTGTGATTACTGGAAGAAACAATAGCCTAGAAGACAGAAATTTAGTAATGTACTCCTGGATTTGTCAGTAATAGGTATGGATATTGAGTGGATTTTATCATCTAGGATATTCCTTTTGCCCTTTAAAAATGTTATTTTGTGATAAATCTGTGGAGAACAGGCCCAGTGTGTCTTAATGTGTGTGTCTCCAAGATATTATGTGGTCTCTAGATAGAGTCAACTCAGTAAAAGGGAAGTTCAACTTGAACTATGTCCAAGGAAGTTTACTAAACTGACAAAAAGCATTCACTGGCCTAAGGCAGCCTTACATCATGGGCCTGAGAATATTATTCCTACTGCGTTGTATTAGAGCAGGAGTATGATACCTGATGGTTGACACTGATGGCAAAGACTTATCATATTTAGAACTCAAGACTAGTGAATGGTTGTAAGGTTGATCCCTTGCCGCCTACTACTACTACTACTACTACTACTACTACTACTACTACTACTACTACTAC
>JAJPUD010023595.1:0-19779 GCA_023553655.1 Myrmecobius fasciatus
CCCCCCCCCCCCCGGGGAAGTTAAGGAAGGAGATTTGAGAAATGGGTGATTGCCTCCAGAGCACCTACCCACCCAGGTTTGGGTCTTAACTGCAACATTTGCTAGCTGCTATGTGATCTGTGTGACTGAGTGATTTTTTTTCCTTTGTGATTTGTGTTTAACTCACTACTAATTTGATTGTTGAGTCCCTAAGTTCCTTACCTCATCCCTAGTGAATTTCATTTCAGTCTGTTTTTTGTAAGACCATGTTAACCAGCCCAACAATTGATCAACAAACTTATAAAAATCTTATTAGGAAAGAGTGTGGGACACTGTCAGGTCAGCTCAGGGCCAGAGCTGGGGTTAACAGGGCCTTTATCTGGTTCAGGGAGCAAAATCCCAAACCTAGGGCATTTCCTAGGGATTTTCCCAGGGAAATCCCAACACCTAGCTAACATCAGAGTTGTCAAGTTGGGCCAGCTCTGGTCATAATGAGAAAGAAGGAGATGCAATTTATCCCTTTTTTTTCCACTACTCTTTTCTGACCTGCAATGTCCTCTCCTTCCATTTTTTGCATTTATCTTGTGTTCCATATCTGCTAAGATTTGCTGAGACTGACAACTAATCCTGCTGTAAGGTATAGTTGATGATGGCTTAAGTCATACTGTACTTTTTTATGGTGGGCTATATGACCTTAATCCCTATGTATGTGGGTTATTTGGATTTTATTTTATAATTAATATTACTAATTGGTCAAATTGTTGGCAGTCAGTCACATAACCTTAGCAAGCTAGGAAGTGGTTAGGGCTTTCTAGTCTATTAGTAATATTTTTTTTGACTGAAATCTCAGAGAGACTGCATTTGTCCTGTGGGCCATGTTGGACATCTGGGTTTGAGGAATTTTTTCTATAGGAGTTTTTGCATGTCAACAGGGAACTCCGAAGGATCTGAAAATTTTTCACACCCAAAGGAATAAAGTTTTAAGAATTGAATTTCTGTCACTGTTAGACTTGGTGATAGGACTAATATTTGGTTATGGAGTAAGGGGATCAAGAATCATTTCTGCTTAGATGGATGTATGGGTCATTCAATTCAATTCAATTCCACAGAAAATCTCTTAAATGCTTACTATGTGTAAGGCATTATGCTAAGTTCACAGAATATTGAGAGACACAATATAGTAGACTCTTCTATTAAAGGACTTACCACAAAGACAGAGAAGATAATTATTTTATTTCAATTTCATTGTTAACTTTTGCTTTATATCACATTCATAAACAAATAACTCTCCTTGTTTCCCTGTCCATGGAGCCTTCTCTTGTAACCCCAGATTTAAAAAAAAAAGGGGGAAAAAACCACCACAGTTCAGCAAAATCAGCCAACATATTCACCATGACTAACATTTTATTTTGATAATACCCCCACCTCTTCAACAAAAGAGAGATAGTGTGGCCTATGGAATAGAATGATGAAGTTAGAGTCAAGAAGACTGGTTCATATTCCCCTTAATAGTCAGGAAAGTTGTTTAACCTCACTGCATTGGTTTCCTCATCCTTCACATGAGGGAATTGAGAGCCATAGCTTCTAATGCCCCTCCCAGCCATCCAAGATCCTGTGAAAAAAGAGGTACAGTTTCTTATCTGCAGGACCAAAATTATTCATAATTGTGTAATATTCAATTTAATTTCTTTTGTTTATTCTAATTATATTGCTGTAGTCGTGTATAATGTTTTCTTGCTTCTACTTACTTTATTCTAGTTTTGTCTTTCCATGTTTCTCTGAATTCCTCATATACATTATTTATTGTATTACAGTGCTATTTCATATACTTCTCCATCATAATTTGGCTATCCATTATCCAAACTCATCTTTGTTTATGAGTCTTTGCTACCACAAAAATATTGTTGTGAACATTTTGGTGTGTTTTCTGTCTGATTTCCTTTGGGATATATGCCCAGCAGCCAGATAATGTTGATTTACATGTATATATACTATGTGCCAGGCACTATGGTGTTTCACAGTTATTATTTTGTTTGATCCTCACAAAACTGAGGGAGGTAGGTGCTATTATTATCACATAGCTGGTAAATATCTGAGGCTGCATTTGAATTCTGCTCTTTCTAACTCCTGCTTTAGTCTTCTCTCCACTGTATCACTGAGCATGTTTGAAGAGGTTGAGGAGTGACTACGTAGTAAGTAAGGGGAGATGATAGCTATAGTTATAGATGATAGGTATAGACCATTTGATCTAGGAGTGAAGGGCTGAACAAGAAGACAATGATAGCTTGAGAGGATAGCAAGGTTAAGGGTGTTTCAACTTCCAAAATTCGTACCCAAATGGAATCAGATTAAAATGAATATCAAAACCAGCCCAGATTGTCCATGGAAAGAAAGGGAGACAGTCCTTTTACTGAGATGATAGTATAGAAGTGGAGGGTGTGGGAAGAGATCCACTAAAAGGAGCATTGAAGGAACTGGGGATGTTTAATCTGGAGAAAACAATAGAAGTACAGTGGCAAAAGTGATGGATTTGGAACCAAAAGACCTGGGTTCAATTCTCAATGAATGTTGACATTAATACCTTTGTAACTTTGGGCAAGACACTTAACCTTTGTTCTCTCATTTTCCTTATCTGTAAAAGAAGGGTCTAGGACAAGATAGCCTCTAAGGGAACCTTTCAGCTCTAAATTGCTGGTGCTATGATCACCTGGGAGGATATGATAGCTGTCATTCAAAAGTCATTTGAAAGATTGTATAGCATGGAAGGGGGAGAAGTTTATTCAGCCTGGTTCCAGAGAGCAGAGCTGGGATAAATGTGGAAATTCTCAGGAGGCAAATTTCAATCTACTATGGGAAGACCTTTTTAAAAATTAGTGCTGTTCAATGTTGGACCGGGCTTTCTCCTGAAGTAATGAGCTCCTTGTCTTGAAATAAAGGAAAATGGATAATATAGAATGAATCTCTGCACTGAGGGGGATATTACTCTATATCACAAATTCTTAAGTTGGGGTCTATGAACTTAAAGTTTTATATATATATATATACATATATATATACTTTAATATAATCACAGTAGCCAGCATTTACATAGTACTTTAGGTTGCAGTGTATTTTACATATGCTTTCTCATCTTATTCCCAGAGAGGTAGGTGCTATTATTACTTCCATTTTACAGAGGAGCATACTAATGCAAACAGAAATGAAGTCATTGAGTTATCTGGAATCCTTGAGCTAGTAAGTGTCTGAGGATAGTTTTTAACTTAGGTCTTCCTGACTCAAGTCCAGCACTTTATCTACTGTATAGCTACCTACATAAACCGTATTTATGATCTTACCCTTGTCTAGATAGCCTGGGATTTCATCACGTGAAAAGAGCATGCTAGCCTACCATGTTTTGTTTTATTTTTAAGAAGCTGTCATTACCCTACCTGATTTCTAGGCTTTCAGATTAATAGTATTTTCTTTAGTATTTATGAGGCCCTGTGAGATTATATGCATAGGAACCTTTAGGGGCACATTAAATGACTGTGTGTGTGGCGGGGGTGTAGGGACAGAGAAAGAAGCATTGTGGAGAAAGAACACTGGACTTAGCATTAGGAGACCTCAGTTCAAATTCCAGCTTTTACCAGTTGTATAATTTTGACCACTGACTACATCCCCTCTCTTACTCTAATTTTTCTTACCTGCAAAATGGAGATAAAAATACTAGCACTCCCTGTCTTACAGACTTGTTGGGAAGAAAATGATTTACAAACCTTAAATACATAAGGAAATATGAGTTATTATTACTATTTGAAAGATGGACCCAGTGGTTGGCCCTTTCCTGTCTTCTGGGTTCTCTTCTTTCTGGGGTGAGCTCAATGGAGGATGACCCAATTCTTTTTTTTTTTTATTAAAGCTTTTTATTTGCATAACATATGTATGGGTAGTTACTCAACAATGACCCTTACAAAGCTTTCTGTTACAAATTTCCCCCCCAGTCCTCTCCCCTCCCCTAGATGACAGGAAGTCCACTACATGTTCATTATATTAAAATACTTGACAAGTCGAATATATGTATACATATTTCCATACTTATCTTGCTGTGCAAGAACAATCGTATCTACATGAACAAAAAATATCTGAGAAAGGAAACCCAATGCAAGCAAACATCAACAGAGACCATGAAAATGATATGTTGTAATCCACTTTTCATATCCCTCTCTCTGGGTGTATATGGCTTTCTTCACTGAACAATTGGAACTGATTTGAAACATTTCATTGTTGAAGAGAGCCATGTCCATCAGAATTGATCATCATATAGTATTGTTGTTGCCATGTACAACGATCTCTTGGTTTTGCTCACTTCACTCAGCATCAGTTCATGCAAGTCTCTCCAGGCCTCTCTGAAATCGTCCTGCTGGTTGTTTCTTACAGAACAATAATATTCCATAACATTCATATACCATAATTTATTCAGCCATTCTCCAATTGATGGGCAAACTTTCAGTGTCCAGTTTCTGGCCACTACAAAAAGGGCTGCCACAAACATTCTTGCACATGTGGGTCCCTTTCCTTCCTTTATGATTTCTTTGGGATATAAGCCCAATAGAAACACTGCTGGGTCAAAGGGTATGCACAGTTTGATAACTTTTTGACCATAGTTCTAGATTGCTCTCCAGAATGGTTGGATCCATTCACAATTCCACCAACAATGTATTAGTGTCCCAGTTTTCCCACATCCCCTTCAACATTCGTCATTATCTTTTCCTGTCATTTTAGCCAATCTGACAGGTGTGTAGTGGAACCTCAGAGTTGTCTTAATTTGCATTTCTCTGATCAATAGTGATTTGGAGCACCTTTTCATGTGACTAGAAATAGTTTCAATTTGGATGACCCATTTCTTTTGGGCTTCTACAGCAGATGGTTTCATGCCCTACTGATTTCAATACATTTATCCTGTTTCCCAGACTCTGACAATATTTTCTCCCTCTTTTAGTTCATCCTTCCACCACAACAGAGACTTCTTCCCATCAGCTGTTCCAATCTAATCTCTAAAAAGACAGATGTGAAGAAGACATTAAAGTTTCAATCTTTTCACTATTCTCTCTTATTAGTTTTCTTTCCCTGTCAACCAGGGAAGCACATTTTTCTCTGGTTATTTTTCTCTATCCAATATATGAGAAGATTCTACTTCCCTTGTCCCACTTCTTCTGGCTGGTTGGCAGCTCCTTTCAAACTTTGGCCATCCCAACCTTGTCTCTGCTGTCATGCTATTTAGGCTTTCCTTTGGTTTAAGCTGAAAAAAAAAGCCTTGATCTGGGAACCAGGAGGCCCCAGATTGTGAATGTCCAGCTCTGACATTCTGTGAATCCTTTTCAGACCCCATTTACATTTTTGCAAACACCCATCAGAGCACAGCAATCTAAAGCTGGAAAGGAGTCCTAAAATGATGTGGAATCTATCTAATCCCTTCATTTTCCAGCTCATTTTCATTTTCATTCCAGCTTCATTTTCAAGCTCAAGAGAAGGGACATGATTTGCCCAAGCAAACTTTTGTGGCAAATTCAACCCAAGTCTTGTGACTTTGCTCAGTGTGTCCTTTCCCTTGTGCCATTTGACTTTCTTTCAGATTAGCCAGATTAATTCTCTTGTCACCTAATTTGTCTTTTCTCTGTTTAAAAAATGCCAAGGCTCTGAATCGTCTCTTTGGCTTTTCTTTGGCCCTTTCCTTTGTGGATTTTCTTCCTGCCTTCCTGCCTTCCTTCCTGCCTTCCTCTCTCCCTCCCTCCCTCCCTTCCTGCTTGCCCGCCTGCCTTCCTGCCTGCCTGCCTTCCTGTCTTCCTTTCACTCTGTGCCTTATTTGAATTATGTTTTCTTAACATTATTTCCCCTCATGGATGGATGATAAATTTTTCTCTTTTCCTTTAGGATGGGTAAGGGAAGAAATGCACATTTATATAGTACCTACTATGTGCTAGGTGTGCTAAATGCTTTATGAATATTATGTTATTTGATCCTCACAACAACCTAGAAGCTAGGTGCAAAACCAAATGCCATCTGCTGTCTCAGAATGAGGGTAGAGGAAGTGGGGTGGTGTTTTGTTAGGTTTTAAAAGGTAGGCAGGCATTCTATAGGTGAAGAAGGGGAACAAACATTATAGACATAGGAACAGAATGAGCAAAGTCTTAGAGGCTGGAGAATAAATGGGATTTTCTGGAGGACAGAGAATACACCAGTTTGGCTAGAGCAGAGTGGAGGATAGTATGAGATAGTCTGGAAAGGTAAGTTGGTGCCAGATAATGAAAGGCTTTGAGACCAGACAAAAGATTTGAACCCTGATTAGGAGGCAGTAGGGAGCTCCTGAAGGTTTTTGAGCTAAAGCATGACATGGCTGGATTTATACATAAAGGAGATTAGTTTGATAGCTGTAGAAAGGACAGATGGTCTGAATGACAGGATGCATATAAAAGGATTTATTTAAGAGACTATTTTAATAGTCCATGAAAGTAATAATGTATAGGTTAGTGGCTATCGGAATAGAAAAGAGTGAATAGATGTCAGCAATGTTATATAGATAGAATAAAGTATGTGGGATGAGGGGAGGGTTTAGGATGAAAATAACAAGTTCAGATTTGGATATTTTGATTTGGGGATCTTGGCTGGTCATGCCAATGGAGATGACCCCTAGAGAGTTGGAGAGGCCAATCTTGACCTCAGAAGAGAGTCCAGGAGTTCAGTCACTGATCATAACCTAGAGGTAGCAATAGAAAGAATCGAACTCCTGTAGGGAGGTAATGTCCAAGAAGTGAAGAGGAAGATCCAGGCTAAATTCCTGAGATCATCTTCCTCAAGTCCTTGCAGGACTAAAAGGATGAGGCACTAGAGAAGGAGATAGAAGAAATATTTAGAGAAGGACAAGCAGGGCCTGCAGCCTGTGGTGTTTCTGAAGTTGACTGAGGAGAAAGTGGTGAACAATGTACAAAGCTGCAGAGAGAACTTGGGGTACCTGCTTTGTCTGATGCTGGTAGGAAGCTCACATTCCTATGTATCTGAGTGTGTGTGGTCTACCTGCCCAGTCTGGCTCTAACCTGTGTCTCTAGGCTCATTAGGCATTACTTCCCTTCATGTTGTCCACACTCTATCCACCAGCCTCCTAGCCATTTTCTGTTCTTGACACCTGTGTGCCTTTGCAAAGGTTGTCCCTGCCTCAAGCCTGGAATACTCTTCTTCTTCATCATCATCTCTTGGTGTGACCCTGAGCTCAGCTCTCACTTCCTTCAAGAAGCTCTTTATGTTCGCTCAGAGGTCAGTGCCGTCTCACTATATATTTAATTTGAATATGTCTTTTTTTCTTCTCTGGGTACATAATGCATCTCTCTTCTACAATAGAATATAAGCTCTTTCAGGTAGAGACTATCTTACTTTTCTATCATAGCCTCTCAGATACTTCAATGCCTGGTGCCTTGCTTTCTAAACTCTTTTATCTACATTGTACTTATTTTGTGGAGTAGCTATGGTGCAGTGGTTAGTGTGCTGGGCCTGAAGTCAGGAAGATCTGAGTTCAAATCCAGGCTGGGGCACTTACCAGCTGTGTGACTCTGGCCACATCACTTACCCTGTGGATCTCATTTTCTTCCTCTATAAAACCAGGGATTGGACTATATGACCTCTGAGGTCCCTTCCATCTCTGGAGCTGAATCTTAAGTGGGTGTGATTATGCAGGACTGTATCAGTGAGTGTTTTAGTGTGTTGTGTGAGTGATGGTCATGGTGGAGAAAGGAGAAAGCCTTCCGGCCTCAAGGCTACTGAGGTGAGACAAGGTCGGCCCCGAGGCACTAACCCACTCACTCTCTCCCCTTCTGCCGCTGGGATTTTCTCTTTATTTCAGAGAGACAGAGGGGTAGAAAAAGGGCGTTTCACAGCATCCTGAGCACAAAAAGGTATGTAATGAAGTGCCAAAGTGAGTGGTGCAGACAACGAGGTCTGTGGGAGGTGAGAGGAGGAAGGAGCAATGTGGGCTGGAACACTGGTAGGGGAAGATTTGTGGAGGATGGGCCTGAGCAGTAAGAGGTACCATGGGTGGTCAGGTGGGAGGGGGATCAGTGTCCTCACACTGAAGTGCTTTAGTGCATAGAACGTTGGGTCAGGAAGACCTGCGTTTAAATATCCCCATAGATACTTGTTAGCTATGTGACTGCTGAAAAATCACTTAATCTCTCTGTGCCCTAGTTCAGAGGCCTTACTGGGCTTGAAGGCCCCATTCAACCCTAACTCTACGAATCCTTGATTTTATTTCATGTAGTTTAAGGAGTGAAGGGCTTTTGTTCCTGGCTAGATTTGGGGAATCCCTCTGTGTAGGCAGAAATCTTTTCCTGACCCAATGAGAGAGAATTACAAGGAAATTAAAAATCAAATAGATGTCTATGACCAAAATGAAAAGATGAATGGAGGCTTCTTTGGTGACTTCACCAAAGACCTTTATGTCCTAACTCTGACCTCTGAGGGTAAGAAGAACAATTCTAATTTGTCTTCCACAGAACAATTTTTTTTAAACTAGAAGGTAGCTATCATGTTTCCTCCTAATTCTCTTCATCTCCAGTCCAAGTACTCCCAATTCTTTTATCTGATCCTTGGTTGCCTTGTGTGTGGCTGCAAAAGCCACAGCCAGCAGAAGCAATGTGAGACAAGTGACAAGACCTGGGCTCAAAACCTCCCTCTACTCCTTCTTAGCTGTGTGATATTGGACAAGCTCTCTGGGCCATCTTCTTTAGGGAGTTGGGTTCAAAGAATTCTGAGGTTTCTTCTAGTTCAAAAAAACTGTGAACTGTGACCAGGGAACATTTTGGGACGGAGTTTCATGAAGAGCATCAGAAGCTTCTGAGATAATAGAATGTTTTGAGATGAGCCATTCTCTTCTTTGTGAAAACAAGTCTCTTAGAGAGTTGGATTTCCTTAGGACTTGGATCTCAATAAGTAAATATTTGTGGGAAAGAGAATCTTCTGGTACTGCCGCAGTCCAAGGGGAATGGCTCCCTTGAGAGAGAGACCTTTGATTAACAATATTCCCCCAGCAACTGTGCTTTGCAAAGCTGCATTGGGGCTATCCCCTTCCCTATTCCATTGCACGATGGTCCTGATAGAGCTGGCCTTATAATCCCTGTTTGACAGATGAGAAAGTTAAGGATGTGATTTTTTCCAGAGTCATACAGCCAAGCTGGTAATAGAGCCAGGGCTAGAGAAAAATCTTTGAATTCCAATCCAGGGCTTCCTGTGTATGTGTGTGTATACTTGCCACCACCACCAACTTCTGATAAGCTGCCATTGATGGGCAGCTGAGAACCCTAGGAATCACAGTGACCCTGTTTCTAGTCTGACTGGAAGGAACAAGCCCTGTTGGGAAAGGGGCAGCTACCTTCACCAACTGCCACCAATAGGGCAAACAATTCAGTTTAGATACTGCCCATCATCTCCCCCCAGGTTCCAATGGGGACAATCCAGGACTCTGAGTCCAGGCATACCAGCCACTGACCCTATTCTAAGCCCAGTCCCCAAAGCCCTTATTCATGGAAGCAACTTCTATGGACTAGCTGACACTTGCTTACCAAGTACTAGAATGCCCCGCTCCTGTTTTGTTGTGACCCCGGGACCAAAGCATGCCAGGCCCTTCTGTCCTCCACTTTCTCCCCAACTGTGTCCAGATTCATGTTCATTGTTTTTATTATTCTATCCATCTCATCCTCTGCTGCCCCCTTCTCCTTTTGCTTTAAGTCTTCCCCAGCCATCAGGGTCTTTTTTAATGAGTTCTGTCTTATTATGTGATCAAAGTATTTAAAGCTTCAGCTTTAGTATTTGTCCTTCTAACTATCTATCTATCTATCAAGAGAAAGAGAAAAGAATTTTCTCAGGCAAAGTCCATGGCATTCTCAAATGGTTCAACATCAGAAACGGATATGGTTTTATCAGTGGAAATAACATTAAAGAAGATGCATTACTATCTGCTTTGCTACTACACCCCAAGGACCAATGGACCTTTCCATCTGATTTGCAGCTAAACCTATATGCATTGTCTCTTCTGTGAGAATGTGAGTTCCTTGAGAGTAGAGAATGCCTTGCTTTTCTATTTGCATCCCCAGTGCTTAGTATTGTGCTTTGCATATAATAAGCACCTAAAATTATTTTTCACATGTTCATGTGTGTATTAATTAATTTTATGACTTGAACTTTTCCCTTTCATAATACCTTTCTCTTTATCTCTTCCTGAGAAAACCCTCTCTGGAGAGGTACAGTAGATGAAGCATCCAGATAATTTGGCTTCAAATTTGGGCTCTTTCACTTACTGCTTGGACAAGCCACTACTTTTTTAAACCTCAGATTCCACTTTTATAAAATGAGGGGGAATGGACTAAATCAGTTCAAAAGTCCCTTTTATCTCTAAATCTGGGATTCTTTGACCCAATTTTCAAGGACAGGTAGAATGTCATCTCTTTCATGAAGTCCTCCCTAATCCCTGCAATGAGAAATGATCTTTCCCTCTTCTTAAGGCACTTGTCTTTTTCCATAAATGGCTCTTCTCCCCAGCAAGGCTGTAAACTCTCTGAACAGAAACACTGCCTTAGTTTCCCTTTCATTTCTTCTTTTCCTTCACATAGCAGACCTTTGAGCAGTGTTTTTGAATGACTATGTATATACTTTGTACATTTTTCTTATTCCCTCTACCCCTGTAGATTGTCAACTTCTGTAGAGGAGGGATGATTTTGTTTTGTCCTTATGTCTCCAGTGCCTCGTATAGTGCCTGGCATATTTGTTGTTATTAAGTTATATCTGACTCTTTCTGACTCCAATTGTGGTTTTCTTGGGAAAGATACTGGAGTGGTTTGCCATATATTTCTCCAGCTCATTTTACAGTTGGGAAAACTGAGGCAAAGTGAAGTGACTTGCCCAGGGTCACACAGTTAGTATCTCAGGCCAGATTTGAATTCACATCTTTCTGACTCCAAACCTGGTGCTTCAGTCATTGTGCCACTGAACCGTACATAGTAGGTGATTAATAAATGTTCATTGAATCAATGAATGAATGATTTAGTATAACATTTGATCATACAATTTATAGGAGAATGGAATGTCTTGGGAATTAGGTTCGAGTTGAGAGGGAAGAAAGAGAGGGGCAAGAAAAAAGAACTAATTACTTTAGAGAAAGTCATTCCTCAGGTAATTAGACTGGAATCTCAAAGAGAATTCTTAAGTAATCTGGAGAGAGATTCAGAGGAAAGAATTTAGTCCTTCCCATTTGTGTATACTTCATTCTCTCATTTGGTCCTCCTGGTAGTAGGCAACTGTCTCCACTTTACAGATTGACCAGACTAAGGCTAAGAATGGGGAACTGAGATTGGAATTCAGGACCTCTGACTCAGGATGTTGCATTCCTTCCTTTGACAAGGTCTGACTTTGCCTTAGTCCTTCCCAGCTGTGTTGCCTGCACCATAAATGGAGTACCTGTAATAGCTTTTATTGATGGTGAGGTGACTCTTTGCACCTTGGGACACAGGCCCGGGCATGAGTAGCCAACAGAATGACAGTCACAAGAAGTGGGACAGGAATTAAGCTGCCACAGAGTTTTCTCACGTCTTAGGAGCGAATAAATGCAGGAGAGAAAAGCGGAGCTCTCAAGCACAGTATGTGTTTTCTTCTCAGTTTGCCTGTGATGTAGGACTCCAGGCAAGGGGGTTGAGATAAAGCATCTTTGACAAATACTCTATGAGGAATTGGTCTATAGCTGGTATTGCAACACCCCCCTTTTCTCTTACTCCCTACCTCCTTCATGTTCATGCTTAGGATGATCATAGATGAGGGTCAGGGAAGGGCTAGTGCCAGTTATGATAGGTTTCCTCCAGTGATGCTTAGAGAATGAGTCCATAAGAGAGGGAAAATAACATCATGGAGAAGGGTCTGTAGTCTCAGCTGTAAACTCTCATGTTTCCTTCTGGGCTGTTTATTTCACTTAAAAATGAATTTCTTTGATATCACTTGTTTATAACATCATTTTTATTTGCAAATATGTCATTTCCCATCTCGTAATATATCCCCTCTATAATGAAGAACCAAAAACAAAGCAAAATAAACCAAAAATTCAGCAAAACTAACTTATCAATCAAGTCTGACAGCGTACAGCATCTCACACCCATAATCTTCCACCTCTGCAAAGAAGATTGCTTTAGAGCCCAGCTCCGGCCCTCTCTCTGCTGGGCTCTCTGGTAACCTCTCCTCTAGCTCTTATCCTGGGCCACAGCAGGTGTCTCCTATGTTGCTTTCCTGTGTTCAGTCAGCATCTGAAGATGGACACTTGGTTTTGGCAGCTCTTCTCCTAGCATGTCATGCAAGGACGACCCTCATGTAATGTTTTCTTTGGCTACTTTCAGCCCCGAAGCTCGTGCTTGCTTATGCGCGTATCTTGCTTGGTCATCCCAGAGCGTTTGTTCACTTAGGCACACAGATGTATTTGCTGCACACATGTTTGCTCACGTTTCTACTTGGTAATACATGTGTGTTACGTGTTCATACTTGGTTATACAAGATATTCACACAGAAAGCTCCAGAGAACAAGATGAGACAATATATCATTAAAATACTAAACTGTGTGCTAGAGAGTCGGAGTTCTGTAGGAGTGTGGGAGAGAGGGAAGTCTCAAAGTGCTTTGTGAAGGTAAGATCTGAGCTAGGCCTTAAAGGCTAGGTAGACTTTAGGTAAAGGAGCAGGAGGGCATTCTATATGAATAAATCAGGGGTGTACTGAAGCTCCTCTGATGCTTGAGAGGAAGATGGAGAATGAAGAATGGCAACAAGAGATAGCCAGTGCTGGAAGACTGCTCATTTTGAGAAGGGTAGCCACCGGCATCTGCCACAAGACAGCATCTGTGTTCTGGACTCCATTCTGGTTTCCCCTTCTACCAATTCTCCTCCTCCTCCTCCTTCCCCAGTCCATTCTGAGGAGCTCGCTGAGGCTGTTTCAGAAGATTTGCCATGAATCAGCTTCAATGTCTGGGCTTTCAGGGTAGCCAGTAGCTTGGGGGGCGGGGATATGTCTAGGGAGAGGAGGAAATCCTTTGTAAAAGAGATTAGAGGGTTGGAGGTGGGAGAATGGGGAGTAGGGTTGGGAGTGGGAAAGAGAGGAAGGCAGCAATGTTCTAGCATTACCCTCTAGGGTAGTGTGGCTTAGAATCTGGGGGACTGCTCATTTGTGAAAGGTCAGGGTGAGAAATACCACAGCTAACAGGGCTACAAGATGCATCTTAGAAAGGTCACAGTGTGAAGCTGAAGTGGAGAGCAAGTGGAGATGGAGAGGAAGAGGTCCTGGTATGCTAGGATGGATTGGGGAACCAAGAGGATCCCTGGAAGTCAGTGGGCTAGGCAAAGAGCATTTATTGAGTACCTGCTGTTTGCCTGGCTTTGGAGAGCTACAAGAAGTAAGCAGCTCCTTCTTCATCCTTAAGACACAGGGATAGGGATAGGGACAGACATGGGATCTGTGGTTTTATTAGTGTAAATAGCTCCCATGTGAGGAAACTCCTTCTAGCAATGCAGATGGGTAGCTTCTCTGAAAATATGGTTTTAGAGAATAGCTGCTAGCCCTGAGACCAGTGACTTGCCCAGAAGCACACAACTACTGTGTATAAGAGTCAAGGTGTATGGTTCCCTCTTCACTGTATCATGCTGCCTCTTTCACTCAGGCAGAGCCAGGGTATTTATGAACAAGGATGACAACTGACATTTATGACACTTTTAAGATTTTCAGTTTGTTTTATTTTTTGTTGTTGTAAGTTTTTAGTTATATCTGTCTCTTCCTGACCCCATTTTTTGGCAACAATACTGGAACTATTTGCCACTTATTTTACAGATGAGGCAAAGAGATTAAATGACTTGCCTAGGGTTACAAAGTTAATAAGTTATCTGAGGCTGGATTTGAATTCAGGGCTTCTTGACTCCAGGCCACTGAACAATCTAACTGTATTCTCTTATTTGTCCTTCACAGTAATCACAGTTACACGCAATACTATTTATTTCTGTATATGTTGTAACTCCCACAGCACAGAATGTCCTGGAGGGAGTGAGAATTAAGCAGGGTTTTGAAGAAGGATGGGTGGAATTTGAATCAAGGGGATTGGGGGCAAGGATTCTAGGTAAGGGGATCCACATAAGCATAGTATAAAGATAGAAATGGTCGTGGCTTATATGGGTGATGTTGAAGGAGAGGGCTAGAGCTAGGAATAGAGTTTAGATAGGGGAGTGGAATGAGGTAAGACTGGAGAGGTGTGTTGGAGCTGGGTTGGAAGAGGGGTATAAAGTACCAAATCAGGACTTCATGTGGTAGGCAATAGGGAACCAACAACAGTCCTGGAGCAGGGAAGTGAGATTGTTAGAATCGTGCATTAAAAAGATGGTTTTGGCAGTTGTGTGAAAGATGGGAAGCTATTATAATAATTCAGACATGAGATGATGAAGGGGAACTGCTTTGGTATCTGGAGGTCCAGGGTGGAATCTGTATGGAAAGAAATCTTAGTGGGGAAAAGGAGTTTCTGCCTCTGCCACTGTAGGTTTAATTCAACCTTCTGCCCTGGAGATAGAAAAATTGGCTTCCTCCCCAGTCTTCCCAAGGTAGTTCTGCTAGTTTTTGGACTCATCTTACCCATAAATAGAATAAACCTTCAACTGTGCTGAGGAAGTTTCCTTGCTAAGCACTATGCATGTGGAATTCCACAAGTAGAAATGTATATCTTTGAATCGAGCATTGTCATTCCAAGCTTCTGAGAGGGAGAATATATTCAATAATATCTCCTGGGAGGGGAACATTTGATGTAATAGTCTACTAATATATAGAGTACTATGCAGTTATGACAGAAATTCATGAGTGTAAATGAGTTTATCACAAAATTTCCTCTGTGAGGACGGTTTTGAGAGCATTCAGTAGGGGAAGAATAAAGAGGGACAACTTTGTTATTTAGAACAAATATATTTTTTCACATCATCTTCATTTTCAAATATCTCTCTCCCTCATCTTCATCCCAGAGGGCCATGCCTTGTAACAAAGAATTTTTAAAAAAGAGTGAAAAGATGAAAAAAAAAGCATTTCAACAGAACTAACATCTCCATTGAGTTGGACAGTACTATGAATGTAATGCTTCACCCCTATAGCCCTCTCTATTTCTGCAAGAAAAAAAAGGAAAAAAAGGAGGTATGTTTTTTCTTTCTCTTCTATAGGACCAGGCTTACGGGTGGTGGTGATGGTGATAGGGGCACCAACATTAAGTAGCCTATCTATGTAGCTATCTTATTCCCTTTTTAGATTAAATTCTTCCTGAGTGCATCATCCAGGTCATAGCTAAATTTTGTGTTTCATTCTGGGCTTAGTACATAGTAGGCATTTAATAAATGTTCTCCCATGAAGCCTTTCTTCTAATCTAAAGGAGGAAATATGGCATAGGTAATTATTAAAAAATTCTAAGATTTCATAATTTGGACATTTTTGCCACTCTTATTTCAATCAATTGGGAACCATGTTAACTTTGGGAATAGACAAAAATTAAACACTCTCTGGGGCTCTTGTGTTAAGAGAGTTTTGGAAAGTGTTAATCAAGTAATTAATAAACATTAATCCACTATACACCAGGCATTGGGACCATAAAGATTATTATAATAATATAATCATGTGTTATACCACATAGAACATAGTTTGGGACCTGAAGCATTGTTCTTAACTCAAAAAAATGAAAGACGGCAGAAGCTTTTTGTTATTTTTTTGGGGGGAGGTGGGATAGGGTAGGGGACTGGGTGAAAGGGGAGAAGGTAAGTGAGGAGAGACAAATTTAAGTCCCAAGAATCTGGGAGATGGAGAGAATGCTCTCTTTTTCCTTCCTTCCTAATATGGTCCTAATATCATTTTCATTCAATGAATGAATGAAAAATTTGTTTTGTTTACAATGTGCAAAGCATTGTTCCAAGCATCTGGGATACAAAGAAAGAAGTAAGATAGCCCCTGCTCTCTGGAAGCTCACAATCTAAAAGGGAGAACAATATGTGGAAAGTTTCAGCTGCAAAGTCAGATGGAAAAGTCTCATGCTCCTTAGAGGGCAGTGAGAAAGCAAATGCTAATGCTTCTTCTTTCATGTCATTTCCACTATGGCAAAATCCTGTCACTTTTTGGTGTTGAATTATTTGACAGCGCCAATGACTTTTTTTTCTGGGTCTTCAGAAATGTTCTAGCATGGGCAGGAGTAGTTGCTAAGCAACCCTCAGGGGTTCTTTCCCAGGATGATGTCTGAGGGCTCTGGGTTGGAAGAAGCACTCTTCCTAGGATTCCTGTGTTTGGTGGTTCTGTGCTGTTTCTATCAGGATCTCAGGGGAGATGTTGGAATAGATAGTCATGGTTATTGTTGGTATTGACTTGCCTGGAAACGTCTGTCTCCCTTTCTCAGGGTACCCCACTGCATCAGCTGGGTTGACTTGCCTGCCTGATTTGTTGCAGTTGGTTAGTAATTAGTGCGGATGGCTGGTCCCTTCTTCATACTTCCCATGATGATGGCCATGAGTGAAAGGCTAGAAGAAGGTCTGATGGCCTGGTAGGTATGTTGTCCATTGGTGGCAGTTGGTTATAAGTTTTTGCTGGTGGTGATGAGGAAGATGGATCTTCTCCATCATGATTTCTCCCATTATTGATGACTGAGAGTTGGAAACAGGTTTGGGGGACATTGCTATCCCTAGGGCTCCTGGCTTTAGGGTTTAGTCTGTCTCTCAGGTTCTAAGGGGAGATGGTGGTCAAAGTGGTGGTGATAGTTTGACTTGTCTAGCATATGCTTCCTCAGTGACCTATTTTAGGTCATGTCTGAGGCTAGTGGTTCTACAATAGGAAGGCAGACGACAGAATCAATGTTTGATATAACACTGGGGATGTGCTGCCCATCCTTCAAGGCACACCTCAGCTGCCACTTCTCTAGGAAGCCTTCAGTAATTCTCTCTGGCTGGACAAGGTCTTTTCCCTTTTAACCTCACAGCACTTTGAATTCTTTTTTGCATACTCATGTTCTAATTTATATTGTAATTATATATATATATATATATATATATATATGTATGTATTATCACCCTATTAGAGTACAATCTCTTTGAGAGTAGAGACCTAGTCATACATATTTATAGCTTCTTAGAGCTTAGTACAGTTCTGGATAGCTAGTATAAGGTTAATAAATACTTGTTGAATGTTGATAAAACATTAATTTTATAATAAGGGGGGTAGGATGGGGGAATAATACATTAAGCCATTCCTAGTTACTGAGTTACTTTACTGTGAATAAGTCCAAAGTAACTTTAAAAAGATTTCATGCAACCTATTAGGGATGCTATAGAAGGCCAAACTTTCTTTCTTCTAAGGCCCCTTCCAACTCTAACATTGTAGCATCCTCAGATTGTAAGATTTTGGGACTTAACTCAAAGGAATGAAAGATGACAAGCTTTTTGTTATTTTTTGGGGGGAGGGAGGTGGGATAGAGTAAGGGAGAGTGTATGATCTGTCACCAGGAGAACAGCTTTGGATTGGAAGGGAGATAGATTCAAAATAAAAATTCCATACTTTTCTGGAATGGTGTTGGGTGTCAGAGAACAGGCTACTGGAGAGCAAGGTGAGATAGGACTATGAGGGGTGAGGAAACCAAAAGGTGACTTAAGAAAGTTACCAAAATTTATATTCTTCACTGCTGTGTACAGCTTTGTTTCACCTGGGGCAGACCAACAGAAGGGAACTCTAACCTCTTTTCACCAGAAAACTTTATATTGTTAGTTTCCAAGATTCTTAGATAGCCTCCAGCAAAAGCATAAAGCCAGGGAAGTTAGCCATCAAAATTTTTTTTTATTTTATTTTTTTAATTTTATTTGCATAACATATGTGTGGGTAATTCTTCAACAATAACCCTTACATAGCTTTCTGTTACAAATTTTTCCCCCAACTCCCCACCCCTCCCCTAGATGGCAGGATATCCACTACATGTTAATTATGTTAAAATATTGGTAAATCGAATATATGTATAAATATTTCCAAACTTGTCATTGTTGTGCAAGAAAAATCTTGTCTACACAAACGATATATCAGATAAAGGAAACACAATGTAAGCAAACATCAATCAAGGAGTATGAGAATGTTATGTTGTGGTCCACATTTCACATCCCTCTCTCTGGGTGTATATGGCTTTCTTCACTGAACAATTGAAGGTGGTTTGAAACATTTAATTCTTGAAGAGAGCCATGTCCATCAGAATTGATCGTCCTATAGTACTGTTGTTGCCGTGTATAATGATCTCCTGGTTCTGCTCATTTCACTCAGCATCAGTTCATGTAAGTCTCTCCAGGCCTCTCTGAAATCATCTTGCTGGTCATTTATTACAGAACAATAATATTCCATAATATTCATATACCATGATTTATTCAGCCATTCTCCAATTGAAGGGCATCTATTCAATTTCCAGTTTCTAGCCACCACAAAAAGGGCTGCCACAAACATTCTTGCACATGTGGGGCCTTTTCCTTCCTTTATAATTTCTTTGGGATATAAGCCCAATAGAAATGCTGCTGGGTCAAAGGGTATGCACAGTTTGATAACTTTTTGAGCATAGCTCCAAATTGTTCTCCAGAATGGCTGTTTCCGTTCACAGCTCCACCAACAATGCATCAGTGTCCCAGCCCTCCCACATCCCCTCCAACATTCATCATTAACTTTTCCTGTCATTTTAGCCAATCTGACAGGTGTGAAGTGGTATCTCAGGGTTGTCTTGATTTGCATTTCTCTGATCAATAGTGATTTGGAGCACCTCTTCATATGACTATAAATAGTTTTAATTTCATCCTCTGAAAATTGTCTGTTCATATCCTTTGACCATTTATTGATTGGAGAATGGCTTGAATTTTTATAAACATGAGACAATTCTCTATATATTTTAGAGATGAGACCTTTATCAGAACCCTTAAATGTAAAGATGATTTCCCAATTTATTGCTTCCCTCCTAATCTTGTCTGCATTGATTTTGTTTGTACAAAAACTTTTTAACTTAATATAGTCAAAGTTATCTATCTGGTTTTCAATTAAGAGTTCCAGTTCTTCTTTGGACATAAATTTATTCCATCTCCATAGGTCTGAGAGGTAAACTATATTACATTCCTCTAATTTACTTATAGTATCACTCTTTATATCCAGATCATGAACCCATTTAGATCTTATCTTGGTATGTGGTGTTAGATGTGGGTCAAGCCCTAATTTCTTCCACACTAGTTTCCAGTTTTCCCAGCAGTTTTTGTCAAATAGTGAATACTTATCCCAAAAGCTGGGGTCTTTGGGTTTATCAAAAACCAAATTGCTATAGTTATTGCCTAGTTTGTCTTGTGATTCTATCCTATTCCACTGATTGACTACTCTATTTCTTAGCCAGTACCAAATGGTTTTGATGACCGCTGCTTTATAATATAGTTTTAGATCTGGTACAGCAAGTCCACCATCGTCAGCCTTTTTTTTCATTAATCCCCTTGAAATTCTTGACCTTTTGTTTTTCCAAATGAACTTTGCTACTATTTTTTCTAGATCTGTAAGATAATTTCTTGGAGTTTGATTGGTATGGCACTAAATAAGTAAATTAGTTTGGGTAGTATTGTCATTTTTATTATATTCGCTCGGCCTAACCATGAGCATTTTAAGTTTTTCCAATTGACTAGGTCTGATTTGATTTGTGTGGAAAGTGTTTTGTAATTTAGTTCATATAGTTCCTGACTATCCCTTGGCAGATAAATT
>JAJPUD010023596.1:0-19778 GCA_023553655.1 Myrmecobius fasciatus
TATCATAGTCATTATCCCTTCTATGATCTCTTTGTCATATATGCTTAATATTAGTTCCAAGTAGTAGTTTAATTCAGTCAAAGGTCTGTACTGTTTCATGACTTTGAGGATGTAGTTCCAAATTGCTTTTCTTAATGCTTAGATCAGTTCACAATACCTCCAGAAATTCATTAATGTTTCTGCCTCCCACAGCTTCTCTAACAATTTGTCATTTATCTTTTTGTTATCTTTGCCAAACTAATAGGTAGGATGTTATTTTAATTGATCATATTATTTATTATTTGGCATATTTTTGGTGGCTTCTGATAACTTATGTTTTTTGAGTGGAAAATAATCCATTTATATTCTATGCCCATTTGTCTGTTGGGAACTATCACTGTTCTAATGTATTTATATCCATTCCTGTATATCTTAGCTGTCAGATTTTTATCAGAAAAATGTGCTGCAAAGATTTTTTTCCCTGTTTTTCTTTTAATAAAAATTTATTTTTAAAGCTTCTACATTTATGTAATTAGAATTATTGGTTTTGTCTTTTTAGGATCATCTTTCTCATTGTTTGTTCAAGGATTCTTCTCCTATCCATAGTTGTGAAAGGTATCTTCTTCTTTTCTCTAATTTGTTTATAATATTGACTTTAATGATCAAGTTTCTATTTGGAAGTTGTTATGGTATATGATGTGAGATGTTAGCTTAGGCCTGTATTCTGCCAGATTGCTTTCCAGTTTTCCCAGCAATTTAAAAAAAACAAAAACAAAACAAAACTTTAATTTTATCACACAGGGCATCCTTTCCCAGATAATTGTTATGTGTGGATTTATAGAACACTTTCTGCTAGGGTTGAGTTTTTGTGGATCTTGTTTACTCAGAATACTCTAGTGACTAATTTTCAGTTTTTCAACTTGTATCAAATAATTATAATGGTTATTGCTTTGTAGTACAGTTTGATATCCTACTTTTTTTTTCATTATTTCTCTTGAGGTTCTTGATCTTATTATTCCACTGAATAAATTTTGTTATAGAATTTTATCGTCTTTAAAAGTAACTCTAAGTTTTACTAATATGACAATATATCTTTAAGTAATATCATTTTTATTATTGTTGTCATGACTCAACCATGAACAATCAGTGTCTTTCCAGTTATTTAAGACTTCCATTATTTTGTAAAGAGTACTTTGCAATTGAATTAATATAATGCCTGATATTGGCTTAGTAAGTTGACTCCCAATTATTGCCTATATTTTTGAGTTATTTTGAATATAATTGCTTTTTAAAAATCTTTTTTCTGCTGGATTTTATTGGCAGTGTATAGAAAGGCTATTTTTTTTTTCATTTTTATATTCTATTATTTTTCTGATATTATTTGTTTAATTGTTTTTACTCTGAAGTTCTCTAAGTAAATTATGGTATCATCTTGAAATAATGATAACTTTGTCTTTTTTCTTTGCCTATGATTATTATCTCAATTTCTTAATCTTATTATAATAGTTGACATTTCTATAAATATGTCATAATGGGGTGGCAATAGACATCTACGCTTTACCTTTGATTTTATTGGAAAGGCCTTTCCAGAGTCAATACCCATTTAATACAAATTAACACATTGGATTTTAGATATTGGCTAACATTTTAATGAAAAATCTACCCTTTTTTCTTATGTTTTTAGTGTTTTAAAATAAAAGGTTGTTGTATTTTTTCAAAAGCTTTCTCTATCCATTGATATGACAGGACTTTTCATTAATATTTAATATGGCCTATTATATTTATAATATTACTAATATTGAGCCAACCTTGACTTTTTAGTTTAAATTCAATCTGATCATATGATAATTTAAAAATTGTTTCTGGAGCTTCTTTGCTAATGCCTGATTTAATAATTTCTCATCTATCATCATTAAAGATAATTGTTCTTTAGTTTTCTTTCTCTGCTTTATCTCTCCTTGGTTTAGGTATCAGGACCATATTTGTCTCATTGAAGGACTTTGGTAGGATGTCTTCTTTCTCTATTTTGGCAAATAACTTGTTATAAAGTCATCAATATTTGTTTGAATATTTGATAGAATCTATAAATATATCTGTCACTCCCCCTTTTTTTCTTTTTTCATTCATGGCTTGCTAAATTTCTTTTTTTTTTTTTTTTGAAATTGGATCATTTAAATTCTCTTGTTTTGTTAATTTTGTATATTTTCTGCTTTCATAAGTGATCCATTACATTTGCTATCAGTTTTATTGGCCTGTAATTAGGCAACATGGTTCCAATAATTTCATTCATGTCATTTTATGTTAAAATTCTCCTTTTTCAATTTTGATTTAGTCAGTTCAGTTTTTCTCTTTCCTTTTTTGTTAGCTAATGATTTGTTATTTTATTTATAAATTCAGTGATTTTTTTAAATTGTCTTTTTGATTTGCAGAATTTTTATTTTTATATTAACTGAGGATTTTTGATTTGTTGTTTTTCAAGCTTTTTTTTTAGTTGCACACCAAATTCATCAATCTGTTCTTTCTCTTTTGTTGATGGAAGTATTTAGAGAGTAAATTTTCCACCAAGGACTGCTTTGGCTGCATCCCAAAAGTTTTGGTATGTTGTCTCTTGTTGTGTAACTTAATTTAAAATGATCTGTTTTTTCTATGATTTATTATTTGATCAACATATTCTTGAAGATTATATTACTTAGTCTCTAAATTTGAAGGCTCTTTTCAAATACCCTTTATTGATTACATTTTTATTGTATTGTGATGAGTAAAGGATATTTCTTATTTGCTTAAGAGTTTTTTATCCTTTTAGCAAATGGTCAGTTTTTTTTTTATGTGTCATGCAAAACTGAGAAATATGCATTTCTTTCATTCTATTTAGTTGTCACCATAGATCTCTAATATTTAACTTTTTAAAAATTCTGCTCAGATTCTCATCTTTTTTCTTGTTTATCTTGTTAGATATATTTAGATCTGAAACATTTGTTGAAGTCCCAAAGCACTGAAATTTTGTTGTCTATTTCTCCATTTTTAGTAACTTTTCCTTTATCTGCCTAGATATTATACTTTTCCATTCATAGTTATTCAATGTTGATATTTTTTCATTACCAGTGCTTCCTTTAGGCATTATAGTTTTCTTGTTTATCTCTTTTAAATACATCTCTTTTTAGTTTGATTTTGCCTGAGATCATGCTTTCTGTCTCTTATTTTTTTGAATCATGAAATATAGTAAATTCTTTTCTAGGCACTCATTCTAGGACTGTGACTATTTAGTGCTGTGTGAATGTTTCAAGTAAGCTTTTTTGCAAGCTACAGGTTGTTGAAATCTGCTTTGTAATTCATTTTGCTATGTTTTATGAGCAAGTTTATCCTTTCCATATTCATAGTTTTGATGATTAATTATATTTCTCCATCATACCTTCTTATTTTTCTTTTATTTTCCTCTTCCTTTCTTTACAAAGAAGAATAATGTGGGGAAATGAAAAGGAATGAGATTAATGATAGCCATCCATAATGAAAGTGTTAGGATCCTAGGCATTTTCCAGCCCTTTTACCAAATCTAGATCTTATTGTTTCTTAGACTTTTTTTTTTTCTCACTTTTTAGATCCTATTTTATGTTCTGTCCCCTGGAGCTATATTTTGTTATTCTTGTTACTTTTCTCTCACCAGTTTAATCCTTGCTGCTTAAATCTCTTTTTTTTTTCTGCTCCCTGACTTCATTTGTTTCCATGTGGATTTTATTGCATTTATACAGGAAATTTTATGGGTGTGAACAAGCTTTCCTTCCTTTAATAGGTCCTTAGAGTAGGGTTCTTGAGATTCCTATTTTTGTAGTCTAGAATATTTCAATGAAAGGAAATAGGGAGTTTCTCCCCTGTTTTCTTCTTTTTTTCTATTTCTTCCTTTTCTTTTCTTTAAATCAGTAACTAAATACAAATTGATCTTCATTTACCGTGACCCTTGAAAACAACTAGGTGCTGAAATGAGGCTTAGATCTCTTCTCCTCTTTGTAGCTATCAACAGTTGATCATCATTTGTCCTCTTAGAACTTTCCCAATATAATTAGTTAACTTTATGAGTTTTTGTCTACTGTGAGTTTCTAAGGTTGTTTGGAGCACTCCTATTTTTTTCTAGGAATTCTTGAAAACCTGATGGATTAAAAAAGTACATTTTTCCCCTGGATGATTATAACCAGATTTTCAAGATACTCTTTTTAGTCTTTGTCTTTTGCCTTTTGGCATATTATATCCTAAGATAGATCATTTATAATAATCACACCATAGGTTTATTTGACCTTTACTCTGCCTTTATGATACTTGTTTTTTTTTTTTAAATTTTCATTATTTTTTTCTTTGACCTGAAAGCTGATATTTTTACACGCTTTTAATTTTCATTTTCCTCCAGGAGATAACTGGAAAATTTTTTGTTTTTACTTTGATCTCTAGTTTTAAGAGATCAGGACAATTTTCTTGAAAGATGATATCTAGATTTTTTTTTTTTCTTTTAAAAGTATTATTGAGATATAATTTTTCAGTTCACTCATTTTTGATAGTTATTTTCATGGTTTCTTCTAAATTTTCAATCTTTATTGTAATGGGATAGGCTGCATATCCCCACTTAGCCCTTATAAGTCCTGATTGAATATTGAAAATTACTGGCATTAGGACTCCTGGGGATCCTCAAGCACCTTTTTCCAACTCTGCCCTTTATTGTAGCCATTGAATGTGGGTTTCAATATTTTTAGAAGCTGCTTGAACACTTCTTTTTTCATGTGCTGGGGTAGTCTCCTAACAGAAGTTTTCTTCCCCAACAAGACCAAGATCTTGTCAGCTTCATATCCTATTTATTGAAGGTCACATTTCTAGCAAATATGAATAGTCAAACAAACAAATTTCTGTATTGGTAATATCCAAAAATGTTTATCTTATTTTGCATTTGTCTTTCAAGAGTTTAGTAGCATTGCTTCATCATTTGCTCTCTGGAATTATGATTAGCCACTTCATTCATCATAATACTTAAATCTTTTTTACTCTCCTTATTGCATGTAGAAAGAAACTGGAGATTCTAAAGTATAGTGGAATGCTATTCTGCCTACCTGAGGTCCTAACACAAATGTTAAGTAGTAACAGCTTCAATTTTTCCATATTTTTATTTATTGATCTTTGTTAATTGCTTGTGTTTTTACATCATATTCATGAAGCTGCATTTTAATTTTTTCTAGAACCAAACTTGGTAATTACAGTTGCAAAGTATTTAGTTTTTTCATTGTTTCCTCTTCTTCCTCTTTTCTTCTTCTTTCTCTATTTTCCTTTTTTCTTACCTTTTTTCCCCTTCCCGTTTCCCATTCCTTTTTCCCTTTACTTTTCTCTGCCTCTCTTTTCTTTTCCCTTTCTACCCCTCTTTTCTTTCTTTCTATTTTCCTTTTCCCCCATTATAACTTTCATTTTAAACATCTTTGTATTATTAGAAAATATCATTTTTTTTTTTAGCTTCTCACCATAAACTTGAACAACTAACTCTTTACAGCTTGAGGCTGTTTGTTCTGTTTGTCTCCAGTTTTTGGTCCAGTGAAATATCAATTTCTGGTCAAGTTCAGGTATAACAGTCTAAAGGAAAGGAAAAAAAATAACCTTAAAAAAGGACACATCCAGCCTTGGTGCTGATTTTGTAATATTTTCATTGCCTAATTTCTTTTAGTATTATCATGTTACTCTCCCTCCCCAGTGATTTGAGAATTTGTCCTTAGCTCAGATGTTAGCAGCTCTGATAGTTTCAGAATCATAAGAGAATAAACTCTAGTTGCCTTCCAACTCTAAAAAAATGTTTTTTTAGTACAACTGATACCCTTCCTACTGTGACTTTGACTATACCTTGGTCTAGAAGTGATTTTATAAAATTGAATTTTAAGTGGAAAATAATATCAATGTAAGAAAAGTTTGGAAAGAGGATGAGTTTTGCTTTGGCAGGATTTTAACATCTGTCAAAGTATAATATTTTTTCTGTTTGCCTTGTGCAAATATGTGATTAGCCAATAGATCCTCTGTATCAAGAGTCATTTGAAGCACCAGTGAGAAATTTTAAAATATTTTCAGCTATAGTTCTTTACTGCTGCTGAGTTGCTGTTTTGGAGAAATAAGAGATATCTATCTACTTTTTTTGTTGTTGTTAATGGGAACAAACCAGTATCTTGGCACTGTAGCAGATGAAATTATTAAAAAAAAATCCACAATCACCACTTCTTTTTCTTCTTTATATTCCTTGGTCCCTAAGCTTTTGTAGTTATTTAGATTTCCCCCCATTTGTTGGCTGTCTTATAAACTGGGAATTTTGGCCAATGCTTCTTTATATTTGCTATAAGAAATTATTTGTTCTAGCCTTGATGAAAAATAATATTTAGGATTTTTTGTAATTAAAACAGAACCAAAAGATCTGTACAACTCCCCTTGCTAATGAAATTTATTTAGTCATAAGAATTGTATTAAAATCTCAATTCTATGTGTTCCTGTGTTAGCTTGTTTTGTAAAACATAACCCCTTTTTTGGCCTTCATTTCTGCATAAAATGAAGCAATTGAATTAGATAATCACAAGTATCCTTTGTAAAGTCCTCTCATCCTGAAAAGTCAGAGAAAGGTTATTACCTACATGCCACTCGGCAAATCAGTTTACTGTTGTTGTTTTCACTTTGTTCGTTTTAAAATTTGAGATGTTGAACCTTATGACCTCAAAATAGGTCCCTTCTGGTTCTAGATTTGTGTTCCTGTGATACTCCTTTTGGCCCATTCTGTCTCCATTTTCTCTAGTCTTTGATGTAGAAATGGTAAAGGCTATTCCTGTTACTATGCTCTTGATACCAAACCCTTGCCATTTTTTTCCAAGAGCACTTTACCCTCCTTTCTTTAATTTTCATTCTTTCCCTCTCTCCTTTTTCTTTTGCCAAATGTGTCTATCTATTCAGAAAAATCTTCGCTTGATCCTTTCATCTCCTTAAATTGTTATACCATATTTTTATCTGTTTTCTAGCTATATTCATAGAATACCTCTCTTCTCACTTCTGAACACCTTGCAATTTGCTTCCTGACCTCATCACTATGATAAACTCTTTCCCCAATTACCCGTGATCTTCTAATTATCAAGTTCTCTTTTTTGATACTCAAGTCTAACATTATTGGTTATTATCTTGTGCCTGGAATTTCATGATACTGCTTTTTCTTAGTTTTCCTCTTACCTGTCTGATTGCTCCTTCTCATTCTTCTTTGCTTATGTAACCATTCATGTCCAACTCCCTAATTCTGGTTCTCAGAAGATCCCTTCAAGCTTCTGTCCTGAGCCCTGTTCTTTCTCTATACTCAGATCTCTTATGGTTCAACTATCATTTCTATTCAGATGACTCCTATATCTATAAATCCAACTCTCAACTCCTTTCTGATTCACTTTATCAAAATGGTATGTCCAAATGTGCAATAAGTATCTCAAACTCGTCAAGTCCAGAAAAAAATTTGTTATCTTTCAAAACTTCCCAGCAAATCTGTCTCTTTACTCTTCCCCCCCCCCCAACCCAATTTGGGTTGGACTTGTGATTTTACTGGTGGGAGGGCAAAGGTGTTTGGAGGCCAGGCTGCATTATTCCTGGACATTCCCTGAACCAAATTAAAATGTAGTGGAGAAATAATTCACAACTTAAATAAAAATACAACAGGGCATAGATAATATTAATATCTAGTTTTCTGAGTCACTATGCACCCTACAGGGGGTTCAGTAGCAGCCCCCATTTCTATCTGATTTTGACATAACTAATGTAGGGTGCCTCCTTAGTAACCTTGGAGTCATGTTCTTTCTCTCTCATTTCCTTTCACTACTAATATCCAGCCTGTTACCGACCCTTATTCATTCTGTGTCTACAAAATCTCTCCTCTACTTGCTCACAAGCTTCTGGAAATTATCACCTCTTTTTTGGAATATTACAATAGCGTCTTATTTGATCTTCCTCTCTAAAGCAGTAAAATTGTCTTTCCTAAAGCACAGATCTAACCCAATAATTTCCCTGTTTAAAAAGCTACATTTCTTTTCTCCTAGAGGACAAAAATAATAGTTCTCCTGTTTCGCACTTAGAGTCCTTCACAATAGGACTCCCACCTGACATTTTCAGGCTCATTGCATAATAGTCTTCCACAATCTGCCTTCCATCTGAACTGGCTTGCCTTCTCTTCCTTGAACACATTCCATTTCTATCTCTGCCTTTGCTTTGGTTGTCCCCCATACATGCAAACTACCCATTAACCTCCACCTCTTGTTTCTTTCAAGATACAGTTCAAGAGCTTCTTCTGCCGGGATACCTTTATTGATTCCCACTCTGACTAATGTCTTTTTCACGGAAAATTAATTTGTATTTTACTTGTACTATCTTGTACTTGTTCCTATAACATAAGCTTCTGAGCACAGCTACTGTCTTCCTTTATTCATTCCTAGGCATTTAGTAGATGCTTAATATAAATGTTTGAAGGAATGGCAGAAGCTTTAGTTGAGAAAAGCTCATGAAAACAATATTGGACTAATTTGGGGGGTTGGAGGGTTGGGGGAATGATATAAGCAAATACATATCCAGAAAGCTCAGAATAAGGTTGAGTCAGTGGTCAATAGCTATGATGGTTTTCAAAGGCATTATGCAGCCTATAGAGGGTTTAGCCCCTATTTGTATTTGAGTTTAACATTAGTAATGTAGGGTGCTCCAGTAGCAACCTTGGAGTCATGTTTCTTCTCTCTCACTCCCAATATCCAGTGTGTTGCCAAGGCTTAGTCACCCTATTTCTATAAAATCTCTCCTCTCCTCACTCACAAAGCTGTGAAAGAATGTGCATTAAGAAAGAAGAAAAGAGATATGAAAGACTATAAAGTAATTTGATATCACTTCATGGAGACTGAAGACCTCTTTTAATGTTTTTCTGATGGGAGTAATGTGATGAGAGCTTTGTTTTGGGGATGTTAATTTGGGGAATATTGGGGACAGAGAGACATCATAGTTCTGTGGAAGACATGGCTGAATTTGCATTCAAATGCTAGTTCTGTCATTTGCTACCTGTGTTATCTTATCCAACTTGTTTAAGTGTTTGCACCTCTATTTCCTTAACTATGAAAGAAAGAATTTCTAACAAATGACTTCATTGATGGTTTCTAGTCTTTAAATCTATGAAAAGAAGATTTTTAAATTATAAGTTCTGGGCAGCTAGGTGGTACAGTGGATAGAGCACCAGCCCTGAAGTCAAGGGGACCTGAGTTCAAATCTGGTCTCAGACACTTAACATTCCCTAGCTGTGTGACTCTGGGCAAGTCACTTAACCTCAATTGCCTCAGCAAAAAGCAAAATTAATTAATTAATTAATCTAAGTAGGAAGTAATGAGGACTTCAAACTAGGCTGATAGCGTTAGAAATAGAGAGGAAATGAGCAATGTGAGAGATGTTTTGAAACAAAAATGAGCATATTATGTAATATGGAAAGGGATAATCTGTATCAATTGAGGGCACTGGTCAACCAGCATCTATTAAGCACCTACTGTATTCTATGGCATCATATTAAACACTAGGCAAAAGATAGTCCCTGCTCTCGAGAGAGCTTACAGTCTAATGGAGGAGACAGCAGGCAACTACGAACAAGATAGAGACAGGATAAATTTGATCTAAATTTTAGAGGGGAAGAGCTAGCATTAAGAAGGAAGAAGAAAGACTTCCCATAGAAAGTGAGATTTTACCTGGAACCTGAAAGAAGTCAGTGGAGCTAGGAATAGAGAGGAAGAAGGAGAGAGTTCCAGGAATGGGAAATGTCCAATGAAGTGCATAGTGTTGGGAGATGGTGAAGAACATCAATAAAACTATCATCATGGGAATGGAACGTGTAAGGTAGAGGTGTCATTTTTATCTTATTCACAGCCCCAAGGAATTTGGCCCATAGGTGAGTTTAACACCTTTGATGTGGGGCATAAGATTAGAAAAGGTTATTCAAGGCTTTTAAAAGTCAGAGAATTTTATATTTTGTCCTAGAGGCAATTACTAGTACCTGGAATTGATTGAATGGGGGAAAGTGGTGATGACTTAGTTGTACTTTTTCAGGTACCAAGTGGAGCTTTCTGGCTCTCACTTACCATTGCCTTAAGTTTTCTTATGACCCTTTCCTTTTGACCAAGTCATTTTCTCTTAGATTACATTTTAGTTAAGGTATCTTTCTTTCATTCCTCTTTTTTTCCTCGAAGTTAGTTATTCATTAAAATTATAGGCCATTCATGCCCACCACCTGCCTCTCCATTTCCCTCATCACTTTCAGGTTTTTGGATTTAGACTTCTGGGTTTCATGCTTCAAAGGGAGAATATTACTATTAAAAATATCAGCCTTTGTTGATGGGAACAGATTTGGAACATAAAAGAAGCCTTATATCACTTACAAGCAACATAATGCTACTTATGATCCTTTTGGGCCCAACTAGTCCATTTAAATTGCCTGTCTCATTTGCCAACTGATGGGAAAGCTGTGTAGGTTATAGTCCATTTATATAAGATAATTTAGCAATTGGCATTCTTTGTCCACATATTTTCTTGTTTATATGATCAAGGTAACCCTCCTCCCCCTTTTAAAAGTAGCCAGTGCCTCTTAATTAGCTTTGACATTCCATATGTCTTAGAGATCTAAACAGATCTAACTTGAGAAACTAGGAAACTTATGTCCTGGTTTTATGTCTGTCACTAATCTGTCATGTGATTATAGGTAATTTACTTCCCCTTTCCAGGGCCCCAGTCACCCACTTATGAAGGGATTGGGTTGGATAGCTAAAATCTCTTTCAGTTGTGAAAGCCTTTTTTCTTTTTCTTTATTATGGATATAGATCATTCTTTCAGCTTCCATAAATGAATGAATAAATATAAAGAGATTTATTAAGTCCTTATTAAGAGCCAAGTACTGGGTATACAAATAGAGAGCTCCATTGTAAAATGATTCAAAAGTCTTCAAATTCCTCAGAGTGCTTCATTATAGGGGAAGGCATGGTTGTCATAATTGCTTAATAGCCTCAGATGAAGGGCAAAGACTAACTGAATCTTTCTTGCAGTTTTAAAGCCAAATAATCCCTAGGTGTTATGCAGACACTCAGAATTTAGTAAAAAACAAGTACAAGGTGAACAATGACAGATATTACAGAACGGAAAATAGAATTGAACAAATCGTTGGGAAAATTAGAGCTAAATTAGGCGCCTTCTAAATGGAACTGCTAAACTATACATATTTCCTCAGAACCAATGGCACTTTTGCAAAAATGTATTAGGGCACAGAGAAATTGCAGATTAAGGTAGAAATGTGAAACACATCTTGTACAGACCATAATGCAATAAAAATAGTAGCCAAAGGACAAAAACAAAACACACAAATTCAAAAGGAAATTTAATGATGAAGTATTAAATAATTGAGTCAGAACAGATGTTAGAAACAATTTTCTAAAAGAAAATGATTGTGGTGAGAAAGCATAACAAAATTTCTAGGATATAGATAAAGCAGTCTTTTTTGGAAATATATAATCCTAAAACATATATTAGTAAATTAGAGAAAAGAAATTAATAAACTGAATATTCACTTAAAGAAATTAGGAACCTGGGGCAGCTAGGTGGCAGAGTGGATAGAGCACCAGCCCTGAAGTCAGGAGGACCTGAGTTCAAATCTGGTCTCAGACACTTAACATTTCCTAGCCTGGGTAAGTCACTTAACCCCAATTGCCTCAGCAAAAAGCAAAAAAAAAAAAAAAAGAAGAAGAAGAAGAAGAAGAAAAGAAATTAGGAACCCAACAAATAAATTAAAAATAAGTACAAAAGAGGAAATCTTGAAAATTAGAAGAGAAATAGATAAGTTGAAATAACAGTAACAAAAACAAGTAGCTGCATAGTACTTGAAGGTTTATAAAATACTTTCCTTTTAACAAAACTGTGAGAGAGGTAATATAAGGTTTTTTTTGAAATACAATAAGGTAGCATATGGACCGTTAATTTATCATCAATGTAGCTTAAATAGTTTAAAACTAGACTAAAACTTAGGACACTATATATGAACAGTTTTATTGCTGTAATTATTTTACATGTTTTCTTTTACATTATTTTGTACAGTTTTTCAAGTTTTTCTCTAAATTCTTCATATTAGCTGTTCCTTATACATTTTGTTACACTTATATAACTTTTTTTTTTGCTATCCCCCAATCATTGCACACATATATTGTTTACAATATTGAAGATCAAATACTGAAAAGAACCTTAGATTGCATACATAGTTCATCCCTCTTGGTTTCTAGATAGGGAATTTCAATTTCAGGGAAGTTAAGTGATTTGTCCAATGTTGCAGAATCTCACTGCAGAATTAGTGTTCATTCCACAGTACTACATTAGCTCCTTCTAGATTTTTATCATAAATAATGTTATTATGAATACTTTCACAAATATGGTTCTTTCAATTAGAAACTTCCTTGAAATATAATCAATCGATAAACATTTATTGAGCGCATACTTTGTACCGGGCATTATCCTAAGGATAGATCTCATACTTTCTGGGTCAATAGCCATTAACATTTTACCAAATGTTCTGGCACAGTTCCAGCGTTTTCCTCAATGCCTAAAAATAGCTAGCAATTTTATAGCACTTTAAAGTTTGCAAAGTGTTTTAAATATATTATCTCATTTGTTCTGCCCAGAATCCCTGTAATAGGTATAATTATTTTTGCTATTATTGTTGTTATAAGTATACGTTAATATATAATATTACCTATAATTACATAGATTACATATTATATATAATGATTATATAAAGCACATATTATACTGTGTGTAGTGATTAAATAATATGTAATCACAACTTCACCAGTAGTTAATTAGTATGCTTGTCTTTCCATTGCCCTTCTAGCAATGCATTTTCGTATATAGAGGCAAGAAATTGTTCAGGATTTCTTTAATTTTTATTTCTCTGATTACTAAAATTTTAAATATGTTGTATTGTAGTTCTTATTTAGAAAGTTATTTATATTCTTTGACCAGTCCAGTAATTTACCCACAATATCATTCAGTTCTCATAAGAACAAGAAACTCAGGAACGATATGCTAAGAGAACTGATTTAATGATAGAAAAGGCAATCTTCTTTTTGAGTAATGTAATGTTAATTGTTCTCTAATGAAAGGTCATAAAAGGCCTGATGCAATTAATGAATCCTAGACATAAGGAAGAGGATAGGAAAATCCTTTCCAAAACAGACATTGAAGGTTTTGAGAGGAAAATCTATACAAAGTTAATTGAAGCTTTACAGCTTCAGTGGAAAAATACAGTGGAAAAAATAAGCCACAGAGTTAACAAGGGAGAGAACTTCAATGGTAAAAAATTTTTTGTTGTAATTCTTATTAGATGAATTGCTTCTCAAAGTTCTTGGAATGCTAACACATGGCCCACAGACTGGAGAAAGGAGAAGAGGAAGTTCTGTCATATCCTGTCAGGAAAAGGGCCACCAGATGCCAGTAATTAGTTAAACACTCAGTCAGGGACAATGGGCTATGGACTTAATTGGGATCCAGGCAAGCCTTAAGCAGAAAACCTAAATTGGTTGTGACTAAGTCTTTTTTGAAT
Organism: Myrmecobius fasciatus; assembly: GCA_023553655.1. NCBI lineage: Eukaryota > Metazoa > Chordata > Mammalia > Dasyuromorphia > Myrmecobiidae > Myrmecobius > Myrmecobius fasciatus. The sequence continues at coordinate 13,604 of JAJPUD010023596.1, forward strand.
TCCTCATTTTGGGGGTTTGAGAAGAGCAAGAAATCTCAAAGTCTCAAGTTAGGAGGTGAGTACTGAATAAGGAGATGAGACATGAGGATTGCTTGGGGATTATGGCTGTCTTCCCGAAAGCCAGACACTCTAAGAAAGCTATCCAAGTCTCTATTGTCTGCTTGGTTTTCACTTTTCCAAGCTCAACATTCCTGGTTTTATCAGTCACTCCGAATGGCTCGGTCTGCAATCCTTTTAGCTCAGCACAGTGCCTGGCACACAGTGAGCTCTTAATGCCTGCTTGTTGATATCAGCACCTTGTCAGTGTCCTTTGACAATGGCATCTAGATGCCATTGTAAATAGATAATCATAATTTCAGCAAGAGACAATAGAAATCTTCTAGTTCAGGGATTAGCAAACCAGCCTGTGGTCCAAATCTGACCCACCACTTGTTTTTTTTTTATATGCCTTATGAGCTAAGAATGGTTTCTACATTATATTAGTTTAACCTCATCATTTTATAGATGAGAAAGATGGGGGTGGGTTGGGGTAGGGACAGCCCGATTATACCAGATAGAAAATGACAGCTGGGAGTGGAATCCTCATTTTCTGATCGCAAATCACTATGCCATTGATCCAGGTAAGTGGTGCAGTAGACAAAATGCTGGGCCACAAATCAAGAATGCTCATGTCCCCGAGTTCAAATCTGGCCTCGGACACTAGCTGTGTGTAGTGGGCAAGCCACTTAACTCAGTTTATTTAAAATTAGAGAAAGAAATGACAAATCTTTGACAAGAAACCCCAAATAGGGTCAGGAAGTCAGACACAACAGAAAAATGACTAAAAAACAAAACAAAAAAACAAAAACCACAGCTTCTCTGACCTAGTTAGTGACAGACCAACTAATTACCAACATCTAAGGTCGACTAACATCTTTTTGTCAATTGTTTTTCCTCTAACAGCAGCCTTTCTCATATTGTAAGCAAGCAAACTAGTTGCCAAACATTATTCTGCTTTTATGTAAAAGAATTTGCTTAAATTGAGCAACATTTTTTATCTCTGAAAGTTTTTGCTTGCCACTCCTCCTCACCCCACTTCCCCCCTACTCCTGGTTAACTATAGCCATTAGTACGTAAACTTCTGGTACTGTCTGTACTTTCTCTCCCAGGAGTTACTGTTATAGCAATGGGAAAGTCTCTTGGGTATCTTACATTGGGTGCCAGGGTTGAGAGGGTTTGTAAAAAGTACATCTTTGTGAATGTCTTCTATGTAGAGAACTGCCTTCTCTCCAGGACGTAATGTTTGGTCACAAGGGATTGATTCTTGTCAAAGAGGCAAACCACAGGTTATTTTTATGCCAAAAATTCCCTACATTTCTTGTCCATCCACTTCTTTAACCACATGCTGGAACAGAATTATGTTTGCAGCTATAATCGGCATGCTTAAACGCTGGTTAGGTATGGAGTCCAAGAGTCCTCAAAATTTCTAAAATAATATTACATTACTATTGACCTTCTGAAACTTGTAAAAAAAAAAAAAGATGCTTTTAGAAGAGTACTCCCTCCTTTTTCTTTTTTTTAAAAACCTATCAAGTGTTCAAAAATATCCCCAATTACATGTTTTGGGGGATGTCTGATTCATGAGTGATGATGTATGACAGGGAAGCATTCTGGCTGCTAACCCTCAAACAAAGTATCTGGTTTCTGGAACAAAATGCATCTTCAATGATATGTCTACTGTATGTATGTAACTTGGAAGTGCCTTGCCTTTGAACATCCCCTTGAAGTCATAACTATATTATGAAAATAGGCATTCCACTTGCAGATTCTACCTCTTGTGGTTTCTTTTTGGCTCCTGAAATTTGTATTGTCTTTTATGTTTTTCCTCCCTCCTCTAAACAGTGATTGCAATTAGCCTTTCCTAGAAAAAGATGTCTGTGTGAGGGTGTAGTTTTCTTTCTCAGAGTAACTCATATCCTTAATATGCCATTATTCTCTTTAATACTCTAGCCATGGTAACATGGAACCAAGTTGGCAGATCTATTAGAATCAGTAGTCTTGATTTGCTTTGCAAATTAGAAAAAAGACATAACATTATGGAACTTAATGTCCTTTTCTTTAAAATTGGGGATTATATTTACAATATGCTTAATAAATGTTTGTTGAATTATTGACTACTAGGTTAGTGTAGCCAGCAAAATAGAAGTTTTTATGTTGTGATCCAAGGATTTTTTTTCTTGAAGCGAGGGGCCTGGAGCAGATACTGGAAGGCTGGTATACTTTTTGTTGTTGTTGTTCCTAACTCTTTGCTTTTTTTTTTCAATTATGTGTAAAGATAGTTTTTTTCAACATTCACTTTTGTAAGATTTTGTGCTCCAAATTTTTTTTTCTTTCCTTTACTTCCTTTCCTTCCATCCCAAGCAACAAGCAATCTGATATAGGTTACACACATACGATCATTTAAAATATATTTCCATATTAGTCATGTTATGGAAGAAGAATCAAAACAAAAGGGAAAAACTGTGAGAAAGAAAAAAAGAACCAAAACATGAAAATAGTATGCTTTTAATCCACATTCAATCTCCATAGTTCTTTTCTCTGGATGTGGATGGTGTTTTCCATCCCAAGTCTCTTGGAATTGTTTTATATCATCGCATTGCTGAGAAGAGCTAAGTGTATCCTAATTGATAATCACATACTTTTGTTACTATGTACAGTGTTCTTCTGTTTCTTTTGACTTTACTCAACATCAGTTCATGTAAGTCTTTCCAGGCTTTTCTGAAACTCAAAGCTAGTATACTGTGACCATTTGATTCAGCATGAGAACACCTGGATTGCACCTTTAGCTCTGATCATATAGGATCTTAGAATGTAGATCTGGAAAGACCATTAAAAGTCATTAATGCCTTTATTTTATAGAAGAGGAAAAGGAGAGAATTGGACTACAATCATCCATAGGATTATAATCTAGAGCTGAAAGGCAGTTTAGAGTCCATATAATCCAGCTCTCAAATTACAGATAAATTAGAGGCCTAGGGAAGTTAAGGTGCTAAAGATAGTATATCTTAGTGTAGGGATTTGAATTCAGGTCCTCTGATTTTAGAACTCAATACTCTTTTCACTCTTCCCTATATTTTAGGTCTAAATCTAATTCATGAAATGCTACAAAAATATTTAAACTATATTTTTCTAATCTTGCCTATCTTCCATGGCTATAATTTATGTGTTCTATCATCTGCTTTTTAAATATCCTTTTAAATTTAAAAAATCCATTCACCTTCTTTTCCTTTTATCAGCTATAGCTGATTATAAAATGAAGAGATACTCCTAAATGTATTTTTGAAGAAAACCTATCTTAAAATGTTTTAGTAGCAAGAATGGCAAGAAGACAACTTCTTTGCCTGGAAAAATAAGAGAAAATTCTCTAGAAGTCTTTTTTTGTCTGTCAAGTTTTGCTGACAGATCAACGAACAACAGTATTCTAGCTGTCAAAGGAGATACCCTTGTGGAGTTTGAGAATAATGTCTTCTCCAGGGGGGTTGGACTTTGTCATTGTCCTCATCTTTGGCTGTGTGATCCATTTTGTTAGCTTATATTTTTCTTTACATATAGCTCAAGAAATGGGAGATTTACATGTTGCAGCAAGACTGATTTTCTTCTCTCCTGATGTCTCTGATATCTTTTATGCCATTCCTACATATAATTGATCCTTGGATGGTCCTTTGGTTAGATAGTGATAAGGTAGAGTATAGATTTTAATTGTCCTTGGGGAAAGGATCTTCCAAATGTGTCATTTATTAGGTAATTCCAAAGCACACTGAAGTTTCAAGCCCAGCTTACAGAACTTGACTTTCAGTCACTCTTACCTAATGGTTTCTTTTCTGCCTCAGAGGGGCAAGATGGGAGGAAGGGAGTTAATTACTGAATTTATTTAGATAAGTGACTTCAATTTAGTGTCCTCATCATATATCTAACTTCTTTGTGAATTTCATGTCACTACCCCAAGCCACAGTTATTGTAGATAGCCAGAATTGGCCAATGTAACTGTTAGTTGACTTTATCAGTAGAACTGGGTTCAATTTTGATTTTTATTCCCTATTCTAGTAGTATTCACTAATTCTTTTATTTGGGCTTTACATTCCCTGGTAAGATGGGTGACTGGACTAGATGATTTCAAAGCTTTCTTTCTGCTGTTTTGCTTTTAAATACTTAAAATATTTCATTATTTTCTATTGACATTTAGTATAGTTTTATTCTTTCGAAAGCCTAGATAATTGATTTGCAGTTGGAGGGTGATGGCAATAGACAGTTATTGTGGTTGGTCTAATACCACTTACTCTCCACATTTTCAAGTGGTTTGTTTACTGTCTCCAAAGGAGAGGGAGAACTGAGTAATGTAATGGTCTTTTATTGTACTGTGTAATTGGCAGCTGAGTAATCTGAAAATAATTGGTCTGTATAACATCAGACTTTCTGGATTGAAAGTACTTGGTATTAAGTGCATGGAGTTTTTTGTTTGTTTGTTTGTTTTTAATTTGTTTCCAATAAGACAGCACTGGGAAAATGAAGTTGCCTTTTCATATTTGCAATCAAATTTAAACTTCAGGTATAACAATGGATTTCTTATTTAAAATGTATGCAGTATATAGACTGTAAGATGCAGTCGTTGTGTTTGCTGAATGGCTTCCTTTTTCAATCCTTGATTTGCTGGATAGGAGAGGGAAGAGGAATATTTTCAGAAATTAGGTGATATTAAAAAAAAGAAATTAAGTTGAAATGTATATAGGAGACAAATCTGGTAGTGGGTTCCATAGCACTTTATAATGCATCTTGGTAAGATGGTTCTGCTTACCAGACTTGTTCCAATATATATCAATCAGTGACCAAGCATTTAAGTGTTTGACAAATATTTCAGACTATGGAGATATAAATACAAAAATAAATGCTTCTGTCCTTTAATTTACTAGGATAAGAGTTCTTAATTTTTGTTGTATCCAGACTAATAGAGCCCATGGACCCCTTCTTAAATTATTTTTTTAATGAAGGAAATACTAAATTTCAGTTAAAGACTAATAAAAAATATACATTTTTCCACACCCAAATTCATGGATAACAAACTCTCTCCACAGAAATAGCCCATGGACTCTTAGCTTGAGAACCCCTGTATCTCGGGATAAAATATATTTGAAGGAGCTATGGTCTCCCTTCTCAATTAGGCTTTTCTTTGAATTATGAATTTCATTCATTAATTTTTTGGCAGTGTAGTAATAATAAAACACCATTAATTTGTCTAAGAAGAAGTAGGCAATTGTGGTGTTCGGAAGGACTGGATAAGAACCAAGAGAAAGTGTTTGGCATTCTGATTTATCAGGGATATGATTATAATGCAGGTTTCTACCATCCCACTGACTTTTGTAAGGATGCATGCTTTACTGATTTGTATTTGGTATCTAGTGACAACAGTGCCATAAAACCAGTGACCCTCAAATAGATGTTTTAATGTTAGGAAGGATCAGTTCTTAACTTTCTAACCTTGAAATCCCAAAAGTAGACCCTGATGATGCAAATTGCCCTTTATTAAAAAACAAAACAAACACCAAAACTAAATAAAATCACAATTTGTATTCTTTATTGCATCTCCAAAATTCTTGGTCAACAATAAAAATTGACCAAGTTCTCTTTTATGTTGGGGCATGCATGTTTCTTGAGTAATTATTCTATTCTGTTTTGAAACTTTAATATGTTGGCCCACCTCTTGTTGCACATAAACCCTTGAGAATTATTGATTTCCTGTGCAACAACATTTTCACCTTCTTTTATTGTGACTTGTGTATCTGGTCAGCATAAATATGTTGAAGCAGACATTGTAGTATTTTCCACCCAGTTCCATTAAGGGTCAGAAACCACTTATTAAATTAAAGTTTCTAATCATACTCTGGAAATCTCTAAACGGTGCAACCTCAGTCAAACTGAGACCTGTTGAAAACCTTAGCTTAAGGGGCAGCTAGATGGTGCAGTGGATAGAGCACCAGCCCTGAAGTCAGGAGAACCTGAGTTCAAATCTGGTCTCAGACAGTTAACATTCCCTAGCTGTGTGACCCTGGGCAAGTCACTTAACACCAATTGCCTTAGCAAAAAGAAAACAAAGAAAAAAAAACAACAGCAACAAAAAAATCCCTTAGCTTAAAAAGGCTAA
>JAJPUD010023597.1:0-19777 GCA_023553655.1 Myrmecobius fasciatus
ATCCAGCAGTTGCAGAATTTATCTTGTGCAGGAAGAATAATCATTCAGCACCTGGAAATTCTACACTTCCATCTGCTGGATAATTATTCTTTCTGCACAAGATAGGTTCCTTCTGTACCAGATGTAGAAACTCTTCCAGTTTTAGTGCAGAGCTTCAGATAGTTCCTTTAATGTATGTAGTCTATGCAGACCTATTTTCCATGGTAATCAGGGCTAGAAAAATGACCCAATGTGATTAAAAAGAAAAAAAAAATTCTCATCAGTATTCTGCTGTGTGTGTTTTCTAAATTTTAGAGGCATGGTGGGGAAGAGCTCTGATTTGCTCTATTTGCTTCTACTCAACAATCTTATCTAGTCTCCCCCTCAATAATTAAAAAAAAATTTCAGAGAGTTCAAGTAGGATGAACACTTAGAAAGGGTCTTTGGGTTTGGTAATAAGAATGTCAGTGTAAACTTGGAGAGGGAATTTGCAGTCTAATTATAGGAAAGGAAGTCTTTACTAGTTGGCTAGGTGGTAAGCAAGTATAGTAATTGAGAGATCCCCAGTTTTCAGTGATGTTACTTCTGGCCCTCCAAATAAGTTTGTTTATTTTGTATTTACTTCTCTCCTGTACCTGTTGTTTTTTTTCCAGTAGAATCCAAGGTTCTTGAGAACAAGGTTAGTATTTTGATTTTGTATCCATAGTAGCCAGCACTGTATTCAACATATAGTAGGTGAATAATAATTTGTTGCTTTGAATTCAGGAACATTAATGTTATTCAAAATAATTTGGTTTCTCCATTTATTCTGTTCTTAAAGGTGACTATCAAGGTGGTATCACTGACCAAGAATGGAAAGAAATAATCACACGGTGGTTACAGAATTTGTGTTCCTGGGACTCACGGATTCTTGGTATCTGCAGCTTTTCCTCTTTCTATTCTCTTCTGTGTTTTATGTGGCAAGCATGACGGGAAACTTCCTGATTGTTCTTACAGTGACTTCTGATCCTTGTTTACACTCACCCATGTATTTCCTGCTGGCCAACCTCTCCTTCATTGACCTAGGAGTTTCCTCTGTTACTTCCCCCAAGATGATATATGACCTTTTCAAAAAACACAAAGTCATTTCATTCTCTGGCTGCATCGCTCAGATGTTCTTTATTCACTTGATTGGTGGTGTTGAGATGGTGCTGCTTATAGCCATGGCCTTTGACAGATACATTGCCATATGTAAGCCTCTCCATTATCTGACTATTATGAGTCCAAGAATGTGTACTGAGTTCCTGGTGGCTGCTTGGACCGTTGGCTTCATCCACTCAGTGGTCCAGGTGGCTTTTGTTGTTAATCTGCCATTTTGTGGCCCTAATGAATTGGACAGCTTTTATTGTGACCTCCCTCGGTTCATCAAACTTGCTTGCACAGATACAGATAAACTGGAGTTCATGGTCACTGCCATCAGTGGCTTCATTTCCTTGGTTTCTTTCTGTATCTTGCTCATCTCCTACATTTTCATCTTAGTCACTGTTCAGAAGCATTCTTCAGGTAGTTCTTCCAAGGCTCTCTCTACTCTGTCAGCTCACATTACTGTTGTGATTTTGTTTTTTGGTCCCTTGATCTCTTTTTATATCTGGCCATTTCCCACATCGCATGTAGACAAGTTTCTTGCCATTTTTGATGCAGTTCTTACTCCTTTTCTCAATCCTGTCATTTATACACTCAGAAACAAAGAGATGAAGGTGGCAATGAAAAAAATGTGCAAACAGTTTGCAAGTTTCAAGAAAATCTCTTAAATCACAGAAAAATAAAATAAATATTTTATAAACAATAATTTGAATGTTGGAAGTGGAAAGGATGAGTTTGGTTTTGCTGGACTGAATTTGAATTCCTGCAAGGACATTGGAATGACATTAGTGAGCTGGGAATATTATTTTGGCTTTGGGGGAGATAGATGGAGGTGATTTCTAAATTGTTTACAGAAATATTTTAGTTGAAACAATGGATTTATGCAAGATCATTATTTGACCATGTAGACAATGCAGAGAAAGAATTTTGCTAATAGAAGAATTACCTTATTTAACTGGTAGAAGGGAACAGAATAATGAAGGAAATAGAGAAGCAGCAGTAAGGAAGTCAAGAAGAAAACAAAAAGTTATCTGCGACACAAAAGAACAAGGTACAGAAGATTTCAAGGAAGAAATGATAGTTGACAATTTGAAATATCACACGATAAGGAGAGTGGCTTTTTTTTCTCTTTCTAAATTCCTTACTTTCTATTCCAATAAATTTTTCTTTCTTATGCATTCTAAAATTACATATTCTAGGAAATAGCCATTTAAAAAATTAAAGTAAAATAACATTAATCATTGAGCAAGTCCAACTTCCCATACATTTTTGTTTCTACAAGGAAGTTTGTCTATCTATTTTGGATAAGTAAATATTACTGATAACATGTGCTTTCAATGAACTTATGAATATTGACCTTGACTTCCCCTATAAGATATTCCTCAAACTCTCTTTTGGTTTGCATAATTTCTAATTTATATGTGGTAAACTATAATTTTTGATCTTCCTTACTGTTGATTGGTTTTATAATTGCTTTTATGTTGTCTCCCTCATTAGAAGACTGTGAACTCTTTGACAGCCAGGACTATATTGTTCCTTTCTTTGTATCCTCAGTACTAGAACAATTAATATTTATTAAGCATCTAATTGTGTGTCAGGGATTGTGGGGATTCAAAGAAAGGTACAACATTCTTTATTCTTTTTTTAAATTTTTTTTTTATTTTAAAGTTCTTCAGAGGTAATTGGAAGCAGTGGCCAAATATTTCTGGATCCGTTGACTTGAAGATCAGTGCAGAGGCTTGTTTTATTGTTGATTTGAGAGAAGATTGGAGGACACGTTTTCACTCTGTCATCTTGGCTCCACCCCCACCCCATTCCTATTAAAAACACCAGGGACCATAGAAACAAATAGTTTTCCTTAAAATTAAAAATAGTATCTATCTAAAACCATCAACAAGCATTATACTTAATGGGAATAAACTAAAAGCATTCCCAGGAAGATCAGGAGTGAAACAAGGTTGCCCACAATCATTATTACTATTTTACATTGTATTAGAAACGTTACCTTTAGCCATAAAGGAAAAAAAGAGAAATTGAAGGAATTAAACTAGGCAATGAGGAAACAAAATTATCACTCTTTGTAGATGATATAATGTTACACATAGAGATACCAAGAAAATCAACTAATCAGCAACTAGAAGCAATTAACAACTCCAGCAAAGTTACAGAATATAAAATAAGCTCACATAAATCATCAACTTTTGTAATTGTTACAAAGTCTAGCAGCAACAGATAGAGAAATTCCGTTTGAAATAACTATAGGTGATATAAAATATTTGCGTGTCTACCTGCCAAGACAAAGACAAGACTATACAAACACAATTACAAAACATTTTTTACAGTTAGATCTAAACAATTGGAAGAGTATCAAGTGTACGCCAAGCTCATATAAGAAAAAATGACCATTCTACCTAAATTAATCTCCTTTTTAAGGACCATACTAATCAAGCTGCCCAGAAATTACTTTGTAGAACTAGAAAAATTATAACACAATTCATCTGGAAGAACAAAAGGTCAAAAATTTCAAGGGGAATAAGAGGCAAAAAGACAGATGAAGATGGTCTAGCTGTATCAGACCTAAAACTATATTATATAAAGCACTGCTCATTAAAAGCCTTCTGGTATGGGCTAAAAAATAGAGTGATATATCAGTGGAATAGGTTAGGTACACAAGACACAATAGTCAATGACTATAGTAATGTAGTATTTGGTAAACCCAAGAATGTCCAATTTTTGGAATAAGAACTCACTATTTGATAAAAATTGCTGGGTAAAAATAGAAAATAGTGTGGAAGAAACTAGGCATTGACCAATACCTAACTACAAAAAGTAGAAATGAGTTCATGATTTAGATGTAAAGGGTGATACTATAAACAAATCGGGAGAACAAAGGATAGTCTGTCTCTCAGATCAGTGGAGAAGGAAGGAATTTATGGCCAAAAAAGAACTAGAGAACATTATGAAATGCAAATTAAATTTTTTTTTGATTTTATTAAACTAAAGAGATTTTCTACAAATAAAACCAATGCAGCCAAGATTTGGAGCTAACAACAAAACAATGTCCAGTTCAACACCTCTAGATCTAGTTTCTGCAGAACCCAGAAACCAGGACTCCAAAATTCATTTGAGATCAATGAACCAACATTCTTTATTCTTTAAGGAGCTCTGGATCCTCTCATGGGGGAGACAAACTATGTATGAACAAGCTTTTTCTTTCTGTTTCTCTTTGTTTCCCTCTGTCTCCATCTCTATTTCTCTATCTCTGTCTCTCCTTCCTTTTCTCTTTGTCTCTGCACACACACATTTGTATACATATAGATAGATAGATATAGATGTATAGAAATGATAGATAGATATCATCTATGGAGATGATAGAGGGAAAATACTAGAATTAAGGGAGATTAGAAAAGGCTTCTATTGTTGTAGTTCGGTTTTGGAGGAAACTAGGGAAGCTAGGTGGTAGAGACGAGGAGAGAGAACATTGAAGACACTGCAAACAGTCAGTAAAAATGCCAGAACAATGGAGATGGTCCATTAAATTCAGGAATCAGCATGGAGATTAGATTGTACAGTCTGAGTGGGAGAAGTGTAAAGGGATATAATACATAATAAAAGTGCACATGTGGGTGAGGGTCGGTATGAAAAAGTTTGAATGTCAAATACAGGATTTTATATTTGGTACTGGAGGTGATAAGGAACCACTGGATTTTATTACATGGTGTGTGTGTGTGTGTGTGTGTGTGTGTGTGTGTGTGTGTGTATGAAAGATATATATGAAAGATATGATAAAATGTGCTTTAGGAAGGTAACCTTGGGAAAAACCTAACAATTTATGGCATGTTAGACACGGCATTTTGCATTAAATTGTTATCCCTTTCACTACTTGCTATTTCTAATCTTCTACACATTCTTGAAAACTTCCTAAACACATGTATCCTGGGCTTTCAATGAAGTATTATGACCAATATACATTCTATTTATGTATTTTTGAATTTTTAATCTTCTCTGTGTTCCACCGAATGCTTGAATTTAAACATCATTTTTCTTCTAAAATTCAGTAATTTCATGAAATATTTATGTGGTTTTCATTCTCCCTACAAAATGACCTTTCTTTCCTCAGAAAGGATTATATTATGATCATTATTATTTGAAGAGTTATCATCCATATTAATTTCCTGTAAAAATCATGTTGTGAAATAAAACATAGATCTCCCACCTTCCCCTCCCCGCCAAAAAAAATCAACCTTCAAGAAAAATTAAGGTCAAAAAGAGTTTGCTTAATTATGTGTTCAGACAGTTCTTTCCTTTTTTGAGTATTTTAACATAAGTTTTCATTATAAGTCCTTCAGAACAGTCTTGAATCATTGTATTGCTGAGAATAGCAAAGGCATTCACAACTGATCATCCCATAACATTGTTATTACTTGTACATAGTAGATTTCACTTTGCTTGAGTTCATGAAGTGCTCTATCCACTGCACCAAGTAATGCCTCTTATTTTATTTTTAAAGATATTATCTCTTCATATTCAACTCACACCTATTCCCTCTGTGTATATATATATATATATATATGCTACTTCTAACTGCCATAATAATGAGAAAGTACTAATGCGTTACAAGTATCATTTTCCCATGTAGGAATGTAAGCACATAAACCTTATTAAGTCCCTTGTGATATCTCTTTCCTGATTACCTCCTTATACTTCTCCTGAGTCCTGTACTTGAAAATCAAATTTTCTATTCAGCTCTCATCTTTTCATCGCAAATGCTTGAAAGTCCTCTATTTCATTGAATATCTACCTTTCCCCCTCTGTGATTATACTCAGTGTTGCTGCATAAATTATTCTTTGATGAACCCTAACTCCATTGCTCTCTGAAATATCATGTTCAAGTCCTGTGATCCATTAATGTAGAAGCTGCTAAGTATTGTGTTATCCTGACTGTGGCTTCACTCTACTTGAATGTTTCTTTCTGAATGCTAGCAAAATTTTTTCCCTGACTTCAGTGTTCTGAAATTTGACTATGATATATATATATGGGATCTCTTTCAGGAGGTGATGGGTGGAGTCTTTCAATTTCTATTTTACCCTCTGGTTCTAGAATATCAGGATAGTTTTTCTTCATAAACATTTCTTGAAAGGTGATAGCTTTTTTGATCATGCTTTTCAGGTAGACCAATAATTTTTAAATCATCTCTCTTGCATCTATTTTCCAGGTCAGTTTTTTTTCCTGATTTCACATTATTTTCTATTTTTTCATTCTTTTGTTTTGTTTTATTGTTTCTTGATTTCTCACATAGTCATTGTCTTTTGTTTTGTTTCTTGACCTAATAAAAGTCATGAGCTTCCCTTTGTTCAATTCTAATTTTCAAGGAATTGTTTCCCTCAGTGAACTTTTGTACCTCTTTTCCTGTTGTGGCTGTCTTTAAGATCTCACCTTGTATGAGCCCTTTGATATCAGAGGTGAAATGAATGAAGCAGGAGATTCAAAGGATGTGAAAAGAGCCTTGTTGATATACATGTTTGCTATTGTGATCAGGGCTTGAATACTAGACAATCCCCAATCACCATTCAGAGAAGCAGCTCGTAGGCTTTGCATATGCATGGTATCTGCCAATGGGAGGAGAGCCAACCCAGCCATGCCATTATCCTGGTCACAGGCGAGAGGCCCTGTCAAGGCATCCCTGCTCATGAGCACCTAGTTGTGACCCTGAGGCTCAACCCTTTTCCTTGCCATGCACTAGTGCTCCTTGCTCAACAAGGGTGTTTCTGCAACATGGCAGAAAACTTATTGCACACCACAGGTCAAGGTGGCCTCTGTACTCCCTCTCAACAGCATTCCATACCCTAGCACTTTCCCATTTGGCCAATTTTACTTTTCAAGCCATTCTTTTTATTATGTTTTTATTATGATCTTCCTCAGTTTATCAAACTTGCGTGTACAGATACATACAGACTTCAATCATGGTCACTGTCAACAATGGTTTCATGTCCTTTGGTGTCTTTCTCATTTTATCATATCCTATTTTTTCATTGTAGTCTCTTCAAAATCATTCATCAAGTCATTATTCTAAGGCTCTTTCCATCTTTTAGCTCATATCATTGTGGTAATTTTGGTTTTTAGTCCAATTATCTTTTTTAATGCATAACCATTTAATTCATCAAGTCTAGACAAATTTTTTGCTATCTTTGATGCAATTCTTACTCCTTTTTTGAATCCAGTCATCCATACACTAAGGAACAAGGAGATGCAATTGGCAATGAAAAGAGTGTGTATCTAGCTTGTGAGTTTCAGAAAAATCTCTTAAGTGATTTGATGAGAAGAATTTCCAATTTCCACAAGAAGAAATTCTTGAAAATGAAATTTTAAGGGAAGAAGATGAGTTTGGCTTACAGAAATGTTGATTTTGAATTCTTAGGGAGATCCAATGGGAATTTTCAAGTACAAATTTGGAAATAGTAGTTTAGACATGGGAAAGAGCTTAAGTCAGTAGATTTGAATGTTGTATAGATGAAAACAAAACTCTAACAATAAATATGTATTAGATCAAATGTTTATGTTTATGCAGTGTTTAATATGCTTTATTTTTTCATTTGAATCAACTTGGAAGATAAATTTAGCCTATTTCTAATTGGCGATCTTTCCCTTGACTAGATCAAAATCATTTTTCTATTTTTTGTTCTTGTTCTTTTGCTGAGAAAACTGAGGTTAAGTGACTTGCCCAAATTCACACAGCTAGAAAGTGTTAAGTGTCTGAAAGCAGATTTGAACTCACGTCTTCCTGACTTCAGGGCTGGTGTTCTATCCACTGTGCCACTTAGTTGCCCCTAAAAATTATTTTCCATTTAATCCAACTTGGAAGATAAATTTAGAATTTAACCCATTTCTAAGTTAGGGCCTACCCACATTGGAGCTCATTCACTTGACTTGACCAAAATCATCTTACTCATCTTTCAACATCGACATATTGTTTTGCTTCTTATTTATTTAGGATGGATTTTTTAAAAGATTAAATTGGGATTTATGTGGACCCCATATTTTGGATCTTTTTTTTTTAAAGCTGAAACATCTATGTAGTTTCTTTTCACATTTTCCAAATTAAATGGTATAAAACACACACCTGAATTCTGGAAATAGTATAGTTGTTATTATATTTCTGAGATTGCATTGTTAAATGTTCTCTAATGATTATTCCTTATTTATATCTCTGAATAAAAACCACTAAATTGGTGAAGAAAATTATAAAAGTCTTCAAAAAAATCCTCTTCCTTTTGTTAATGTCCTCTTTCCTTGGTTTCCCTGGAAAAACTCCCAATTCTAAGAGATAATTTATTTATTATTTGAATTCAGGTTGGCAGTTTCTAATCTCTGCAGCATCATTTGGTCACTGCCATTCAGAGCTACAAATTAGGTGACTTTTTTATTATTGTAATCTTTTATATGGCTCTTTGTGCTGAAGGAAAATACAAAATAAGGGAGAAAATTAAAATATTTGAAGTCTTTGAGAATATTATTGGTTGGAGATATTTTAAAAGGGATATTTGGTCATGTATGTTGGGTTGGATTGGATATTCTTTTTAGTTCCTTTCAAATCAAATATTGTGTGATTTTTATGATTTTTACCCCAATGCTTATCTCAACTAGTCAACTTTATCTTGCTAGTCCTCTGATTATTGAGACTTATGTAACACTAAATGAATTTCTTCTCATTTCATTAAATCATCTAGCTCTCAGCAGCCACTTGTCTTCATTCTCTCTCCTTTCCTTTCATTATTTAGGAAACCTCCTATCATTTTTACCTTTGGGAAAAACACACCATTATTTTCCATGATTCCCAGGTCAAGCAAATCCCATGATGGTTATTCCCACCCCACATTTCAGCAATGGCTAATTACCCACCTTTACTATTAGGAAAAGCTACAGAGAACACTTTCTTTTAGAAGATATTTTACTGTAAGGGAGAATTTTAATCTCTCTGATATCATTAGATCTTTGAAAATGTTGCTGACTTACTCTTCATAAGCCAGGTAAAATAGTTTCCATTAACATCTTTGTAAGCCTTTTCTCATCAACATGGCTCTTTCTTTTCTCCTATAATTGTATTTACCATTCTATTCATTTTCCCTTTTCTCCACATTTGTTTGACTCTACTTCCATTCATCATTCAGTTCATTGAATATAGGGGACATACAGAGATGACTAAACATTGTCCAAACTTTAAAGAATTTATAATGTGGTTGTGTTCACAAGGCATATGGTAAGGCAATGTTAAACTTAATTCCTATCTTCCTGAGTTTTGAAGTATAAATGAATAAGATCTGAAGATCCTATTTGAAGACATAGGATCTGTATTCAGTATCTACTACTGTTGAGTTCAAATTTTCACTCTCTTTTAACTGTGGCTTAAAATTAGGGAGTTGTATTACCTCAAAAAATTACTTCCACATCTAAATTCTGTAATATTTCCCCGTAATATGATGTTTCTTTATGCCTACCATATCAATGTTTCTCTCTCACCTTCTTCTGAAGTCATTTCTTTCTTTTTCTTTTCTCTGTCTACCTTTCCCTATTAATTTTTACCTTTTATTTTTTCTTATTCCTTACCTTGGCACTCAATCTTCTACTCAATGTTTCTTGCTTCTCTTAGTCTCTGTAGTCAATTGCCTCAATTCCATAGCTTCTATTCTGTAGTTTTCATTCTTTTTGAATTCTTAAATCAGACTTTTAGTCTTTGCTTTTTTTGAACTCTCATATTTCACTTTGTCTGTCAAATTTACCCTCCTAATAATCGTACCTGACTCCATCACCACTGGCCACTTCTGCTCCATCCACTCTTGCAGATGTTTAGAAAGGAGGAAGACATAGTAAATTCTTGTATTTACTTGCTTAATTTAAAAATTAATCCCACACATAGTTTATACCAAACCAGTGCCTATAAAATTGGACTCTTTTTCTAGATGGGAAAAACAGGATTGTTTTAGCAACAGAAGATTAGAGAGGGACAGTCAAATAGAAAGAAGAAATTTCATGAGCTGAGGAATCATTTGTAAGGACTGAATTTGATGTTATCCTAGTAGGTTGCAAATAGATGGAATAAATGACTATCTAAATTTCCTTCTGTTATTAATAATAATAGCACTGTTATTAATAATAATAAGGTCATATTAAGTGCTTCCCTGTGTCAAGCGCATTAAAAAGATGCTTTCCATAATATAGTATGAGATCTTAAATACCATTCTGATAATATTAAAATTCATAAATAGGACAAAATTTCACTTGGATTCAAGGGACCTGAAATGGAAACTTATCTGGAACACCTGTGCCATGGACAAGTCTCCTTAGTATTTCTTATGTATAAAATTGTAGAAATAATACTTGTATTTCTTTCTTCACAGGGTCTTTGTGATGAAGACATTTCAAAAGCCTTAAAGCACTATAAAATTGTGATTACTTATAGTTACAATAACAAAATTTAAAATAGGATTTTATGTAATTTATAAAACATTTATTATGAACCCTCTGATAATGGGTGGAGCAAAGAATATTTTTTTGATTTTGTAGATTTAAAAAAATGGAGGGGAAGAGGAGTTAATTTACTCATCTAATCCCTCATAGCTATGACTGAATTAGTTATTGAACATAAGTTTTCTGACACCAGATCTTCCACTTTTCCCCTACAGCACAATTATTCTAACATACACTTTACAAGGATACTTATCTAAAAAGCAAACATAGTGAAAATTCTTTGTAATGTTTATTTAAGGGTAGAACTAATACATATCATGAACTATATATATATATATAAAGTCAGATTTTGGCTGATAACCTCTGTGATCCTGTTTCATAAATGTAAGATGAAAGCATTGGACTAGATATAATTTCCAAGTTATCTTTCAACTCTAAAATCTCATAAATTCTATAAATATATGAAACTAAATTTGGGTAACATATCTCTAAATCCATGAGTTAGTCATCCTAAAATAATTGTCAGAATAGTATTCATGAATATATGAATGAAATGAAAAGCATTCCTTTTCCTTCTCACATTCTGCTTTGGTTTGTTACCCATATTATTCCTCCAGCTCCTTCCCCAGATCAGTCCTGTCTCAGACAAAACCTGGAAAAATGTTATAGAAGGCCATGGTGTTAATAAAAATAGTACTTTTTGGAAGTGTCCTCCAGACTTCATGTAACTATGGGATAAAAGTGCTATATTTCTGTGAGAAGTTGAGTCAAGGTTTATTTTCCATCCTGTGAACTACTTCTGTGTCACATAGAGTAGGCATTTACTAAGTATTTGTTGAATTGATTTCTGGAATATTAATGTTATTTAAAATAATTGTGATTTTCCCTTCATTGTCTTCCTAAAGGTAGCTACAGATTCAGTGCTGCTAAGACAATGAGCAGAGCCAATCATACTGTGGTGTCTGAGTTCATGTTCCTGGGACTTTCCAATTCTTGGTATATCCAGCTTTTCCTCTTTGTTCTCACTTATATATTGTATATGGCAAGCATGTTGGGAAATTCCCTCATTATTCTCACAGTGACTTCTGACCCTTGTTTACATTCACCCATGTACTTCTTGCTGGCCAACCTCTCTTTCATTGACCTGGGAGTTTCCTCAGTCACTTCCCCCAAGATAATATGTGACCTTTTCAGGAAGCACAAGATCATATCATTCTCTGGCTGCATCACTCAGATGTTCTTTATTCATTTGATTGGTGGTGTTGAGATGGTGCTGCTTATAGCCATGGCCTTTGACAGATATATTGGCATATCTAAGCCTCTCCATTATCTGTCTATTATGAGTGCAAGAATATATACTGTGTTCCTGGTGGCTGCTTGGACCATTGGTTTCATTCATTCAGTGGTCCAGCTGGCTTTTGTGTTAATCTGCCATTTTGCGGCCCTAATGAATTGGGCAGCTTTTATTGTGATCTCCCTCGGTTCATCAAACTTGCTTGCACAAATACATATAGACTGGAATTCATGGTCACTGCCAACAGTGGCTTCATTTCTTTGGGTTCTTTCTGTATCTTAGTCATCTCCTACATTTTCATCCTAGTCACTGTTCAGAAGCATTCTTCAGGTGGTTCTTCCAAGGCTCTCTCTACTCTGTTAGCTCACATCACTGTTGTGATTTTATTTTTTGGTCCATTGATCTTTGCTTATACATGACCACAACCCACATCACACTTGGATAAGTTTCTTGCCATTTTTTTTCTGGAGTTCTTACTCCTTTTCTCAATCCAGTTATTTATACATTCAGGAACAAGAGATGAAAGTAGCAATGAAGCGATTGTGCCTTCAAATTGGGAGTTTTAGGAACATCTCTTAAATGACTTTATACTATGAACTTTTTCCATTGAAAAAAACAAGGAAGAGTTTATTTGTCAAAGGAGAGAGAAAGGCAGTATTTAGACAGGTAAAATTTGAGGTTTTAGAGAGATTTCCAAGTGGTAATACTCAGTGGTCAATTAGAAACAAGTATGGAACTGGGAGAAATACTGATACTAGAGATATAAATTTAGAAGATGTCTAAATATGGAGTATAGGCAAACCCTGAAAATGGATGCAATTGACAAGAGCATAGACTGTATAGTGAGGAAAGATGAAAAGTTAATGGGAAAAATAGAAAACAAGATAGGAAGGCAAGAGAATATTTTGATGATGAACAGTTCAAGAAAGTGATGTTGGCAATCAGTTGAGTAGAAAGTTATAAGTAATTATTAACCCCATCTCATTAACTTTAGTACATTATTCTTTCTTATCCTGAAGTTATTTATTCTATGAAATTGTCATTTATTTAATAAAAAACAAACATGACTTCCTTTTCATTTTCACTCCCTTTAAGAATTGTGCAAATGTATTTTTTGATAATTAAAGTTTAACTACCACAAGTATTATATATTTAGTATTTTTAAAGATCTTATTATTGGTTTTGGCATTCTTACAGAAACCTCCTGAAATTATCTTTTGGTTTGCCCAATTCTCAGTTTGCACAGTTTTTGGCTTCTCCTCCTGTTTTCTTTTTACCTCTCTATCTAAATACACATACATTTAGATCTATATCTATGTCTCTTTTCTTCAAATATATATATGTGTATGTGTATTGTCAAATTTGAAAATTAAGGTAAACCAAAATAACAAAAGTTCTGGGAATGTTCATTTTATTGGTGCATTCTCCCCCAGGCTCTTTCACATATTTCATATATTTTGTATGTCATGTTTCTTGAGAATATTATTCCTATCACATTAGTTTACTTAGAAGGAAAGGGAAGAAAAAGGGAATAAACAATTAGATAGCATCTACTTTGTGACAGTCAGTGTATTATGCAATTTTAAAAATAAATATTATTTTATCTGATCTTTATAAGCATCATGGAAGGTCAGCATTGTTATTATCTTCATTTTATAACTGAAGAAACTGAAGTGAACATAAATTTAGTGACTTGCTCAGAATCAAACTGTAGTTTTGAGTCTGAATTTCAACTTGTCTTCTTGAGTCTGGGTCCAACAGTCCATCCTCTGTGACATTAGCTGCCTTAGATGCTTCCTGTTTTTCTTTCCCATGGGGATTATTTATGACCATAAAATAATAATTTCATATTTAAAAGTCTTGTTTTTTTCTTAATCTTCATTCCTTTTTTAGAATTTATCACCATGCCTCATGACTATATATATTTTTTCTGAACTTTTTGAAATTACCTTTTGTAGATTATGGGGTATGTCTTTGCATATGTCTAATTTTCTATTTTGTTTTTGTAACTAAAGGGTCTCTGATGAACAAATAGTCTGAGCACTCATTTACTTTTCTCTCCCAACAGGAAAAAAGAAGAAGAGTTAAATCCTTATAGGCCACATATCTTCCCCCTCATTGGGAAGACTCTGAGGATGTGAGTTTCTTTTTTGTTGTTGCTTTTTGTCATTTCAATTCCTCCACTTTTTTGGGGTCAGAAATTGAATTGAGGCTTCCATGGTATAATTAGACACTTCCAGCTACATCACTTTTAATAACTTTTAATAAGTATAGCAGTAAACAGGGGAAACTCTAGATCCATTAACAGCCTTTGTCAGGACTGGTTCAAAGTATATGCCATCATGATGCTGTCTGAGTGACTACCTTTCTTGAAATTCCATCACAGTCTCTTCCTTCTAACTTTCTGGACAAGATGTGTTCTTGTTAAAACTCTCATGTATAGCAAAGTTCACCTCATGGTTCATATTTCAAGATAGTCCTGTCGTGGACTTAGGAGAAACACTGTACTTCTGAACTACAAGTTCATTATTCCCTCAGATCTCAGAATCCTATTCTATTATTATCCAATCCAATTCAGCAAACATTTATTAAAAAGCCTATAATGTGTCTGAGACATAGTAGGTACTTAATTAAATGCTTGTGGGATGTGTTGGGTGTAAGAGTTATAAAGAGTAGATTATAAGAATAAAAATAGTTATTGCCTTCAAGGGACAAAAATGCCCTTTCAAGCAGTAAATATTTAAGGAAATATGATAAATGCCAATGATAATTTGAGAAAGAGAGAGCAAACACTAATAAATAAGGAAATTAAGATGGACTTCCTTTGAGATAAAATATGGACTGAACCTTGAAAGAAATTATGGATTCAAAAGCAGTTAATAAATAGTATTTATTAAACATTTACTATGTTTCAGTCATTGTGTAAAGTGTTAGAAAGAAAATAAAAGACCGTCCCTGCTCTCAAGGATGCCACAATCTCATCAAGAAACCAATATGTAGACAATTATGTATCAATATAATATTTATAGGACAAACTGGCGATGATCATCAGAGAGAAGGCACTAGAATGAGGGAGAATAGGAAATGCTAACTGAACAAGGTGGAATATTAGTTGTGAGTTAAAGAAGAGGTGATATAAGATAAGGAGGGTGTGGGGAATAATAAAGAAAATTCATGAAGTTAGGAGATAGTGTTTTATATGTAAAATATAAAGGAAGTCTATGTCAGTAGGTCACAGAATATGTGGTGTCAGAAAATAAGAATAAGTTGTCAGAAAACTGGAAGGATGAGGGAACATGATATGAAGAACTTTGAATCATAAACAGAGGATTTTTATGTTTGATTCTGCCACTGAAGTTTATCAAATGAGTGTGGTGTGGATAACATTGTCATACCTGAGTTTTGGGAAGATCACTTTGAGAGTTGAATGGAGGATAATCTAGATTAGGGAGAGATTTGTGGCAGGAAGAACAATTAAGAGACAATTGTAATAGTCCAAATATTTGGCCTGAACCAGCATGGTGGCAGTATCAGAGGGGAGAAGATGTATATTCAAGAAGTGTTAGAATGAAAAAATTGAAAGGTCTTAGAAACAGGTGGCATATGAAGTGGAGTGATTGAGTGAAACTGAAGTGTGAGGACACTAGAGATAAGGGTATGGAAGAAAAATAAGGGGAGAAGAATGAAAATCTTAAAGTCTATTTGTAGTAGTGAGAATAGAGAGACAGGGACAAAACATCAGAGATATTGCAGAGTTGACAATAGAATTTAGTGGCTTCTTTTATTTTGGGAACAGTGGGCTGAGAAGTATCAAAGATTATTCAGGCTTTGTGTCTGTGTGATGAAGGAAAGAATGTTAATATGAGAAATGCCATACTCCAAATGGAACAAATTTGGGAAGGAAGAGATTGTTCTTTGTTTTGACACAGAATGCAGAACAGAAACAGTTGACAGTGTGATTTTTTAGAGTTGGAGATTGGGATGCTGAATATATCAAGAGAAACATGGTAATGAAGTATTCTATGGTGTCAAGGATCACTGAAATGATTTATTAAAAGGTTCAAGTTGTTGAACTATACAAATGAAATAAAAAAGATGCATCATTCAGAGAACAAAGCTCTGACTTTTCTTTCCCAATATAAGATGCATCTTCTGCATTCCAGGTTAAGGCAGATTACATATATTATTCTGTTGATGATTGTTCATGTTACAGTGACAGTAAAGCTTCATTCATTGGAAAGATTTCATAATAGAGACTGTTTTGGAAAGAATCAATTTGACTTTGTCAAATTACAACATGTCATGATCCACAAAAATTCTACTTAGGTGCCTTATTGTGGCATGGAGGTGATCCATATTTTAAAAAGGCTAGTAAAACTGAAAAGAGTCTGGCGATAGTGTATCTGTTATCTGGGAGTAATACCAGATGAAGGAAGACTCATTTTCAATATGGTATTCATCTGACTGTGATATTTATGATGTAATTCTTTTGAGACTTAGGAGTCAGAGAGGTTGTGATTGCCATTAGTGAAAGAAGTTTTCACATCAACAAGATTATGGAGGTTTTGTAGTATTGAATGATATTTCCAAGATACTACTATTCCAAACAAATTAAAAAAGCACATAGTAACAATAATAATGGCAGGTGTGGCTTGAAAGCTATTGAAGATATATGGAAATTCTTTGGAAAATTATGTTAATATATGGAGATAAATAAAGCATAAAACTTGAAGACTATGTCATTCATATGTCAGTTTTTTTGTCATTACAAAAAGATTTTTTTTAACAAATATTGTTGTGTATCTGTGTATTTTTTATTTTTTAAATTTCTTTTTTAGTATAGGCCTAGTAGTGGTATTATTGCAAAAGATATGCACAGATTATTGACTATGTGGGCAGAGTTTCAAATCATTTTTCAGAATAGTTGGCCATATTAATAGTTCTAGTAAAAGTACAATGATGTGCCTGCCTTTCTGAGGACCCTCCAACATTTGTCATTTCTTCCTTTTTTTGGTCAACTTTGATGATTTTAGGGATGTGAGATAGAATCTTAGAGTTGATTCAATTCATATTTTTCCAATAGTGATTTAAAACACTTTTTCCATATAGCTACTGGATTTTTTTCTTTTAAAATGGTCTATTCATATCATGTAACCACATATCAAATGAGAAATGATTCTTATAACTTTGAATCAGTTCCTTATTTATTTTGGAAATGAGAGCTTTATTTGGAAACTTGATGCAAAAATTTCCCTCAGTTAACTTTTTCCTTTCTAATCTTAGCTATATTTAATTTACATCATTTAAAATATTTTTTTCAATTAAAGAAAATTCATCTTTTCTTTCTCCCTTTCCCCCAGTCCCCTCCCCATTGAACAAGGAAAAAAATATTGTTACACAATATTTGTAAGAAATGTGTACAAACAAATTTCTCCATTAGCCATGTCCAATAAAGTATATGATTGATTCATACGCTGAATGTATCTCTTTTCTGTCAGGAGGTTGTAGCATGATCTTTCTGGAATTGGTTACTTATTTTGATGATCAGTTTCCCACCTTCTCTTTATTAAGGTGGTAAGAGGAGTGTGATAGGCATCAGTACTCTAGGTGTGAAGCAATGTGCTTCTGTTTCCTTGCCCTCTTCTCTTTCCCTTGAGAACTTAGTGTAGTTGTTTAGCCTTTGTTCTTGAAGAAGACCAAAGACATCAAAGACTTGCACATAAATTGGATTTAAATGAAGGAGGACTGCTCAGCCTCATTATCCTGCAGAGTCATTTAAGTCCAGTGGCAGGACAAAAGTGAAGAAGACTGATAATGGTCCTGGATGCAATGTGTGAACTTGGCTTTACTAAATTAGGTCTTTCCCAGGTCTCAGTTTGTCTAAAGCTAAGCACTTTCTGTGATGAACTATAAGAATTGAGAAAAAAGATGGTTCAATTCACCATCACAAAACTGTCAATCTGGGAGGGGAAGACTGTAGCCAGTACAAAAATGAATCACTATTTACACTCATTCTGTCATCAAAAACCTTAACGAAGAGACACAAACACTTGGGATGTGGGCTCTTATTGGCCACTTAATGAAAGCCACAGTGAGTTAGTCCAGTAACTTCATTTGAAAAGATAATGGGCTTTCTGCATAGAATTAGACATTATGAATTCCTAAATGAAGATCCTGGGAATTGTATTATCAGGGAGAATAGCATTCTAGTTTTGCCCTGGAAGAAACTAGGACTATTCTTATTTTTGAGTAAGGGTGACAGACTACAAATTCCAGAGTGTCTGGAAGTTTTGAATGTCTGGCATTTGTCTATGAATAATGGAGATTACAGATAGAGCAGAGTAGACAGAGAAGAGCATAAAAAAGCTGGATTTGAGCAGATGCAGCAGATACTAATGATGATATTATTACAAGTTCTTAACCTATCTTTCCTTTTAAATATCTCCTCTGTGTTCCATTCCTGTTTGATTAAAATTCATTTTGCTTGGGACTAGTACTTCCCTTAGTCACCCTTCCATTTTATTAACTTTTCTTCCCTTTCTCTCCATTTTTTTTCTCCCTGTTAAATGAAATATTTTTCTGCACCCATTGATGTATGCCTGTTTTTATCATACTTTCATTTGCCTACTTCAGATTAAACTGAGGTTCAAGTGATGTTAGCTTCCTTCACCCCTTCCTTCCTATTTGTATAGTTCACTTTAAATACCTAAAGTATTTGTGATAATTTCTCCTACTCTTCCTCTACCTTTCCCTAGCTTTAGTATATTTCTTCCTCTTTTTGCAATCTTCTTTTAATATCATCAAAATATTAAAAACAAAACAAAACAAAAAACCAACCTATTCTCAGACTCTCTATCTTATTAGGGATCCCTGATGATGATAGGTTTTGAGGAAATACATACATCCTCCCTATATATTAAAATATAAGCAGTTAAAACTTTAAAAACTCCTTATGAAGTTACTTTTTATTGTTGTATATATATTTTAATGTTTTTGGTGAAGCTCTAGACCTTTCATCAAGAATGCCTGGATATCCTTTATTTTATTAAAATAAAAATTTTCTCCTTTAGTAAGATATTCTTGATTGTAAATCAATTTCTTTGCCTTTTGGAATACCATATTCTAAGCTCTTTGCTCCTTTATATGTGGCTGCTTAACTTGGTACTTGAATTCTTTCCTCCTGGTTATTTGCAATGAAAATGGGAAGGATTTTGGCTATTATGTTCCTGGGAGTTTTCATTTTGATGTTTATTTCTGGATGTGTTTATTTGATTTTTTCTATTTATATTTTGTTCTCTGGTTGTAAGAGATTTGTGTAATTTTCTTTCAAGTTCTCTTGAAATATGATGTTTAGGCTCTTATTTTGGTTGTGGGATACAGATAGGACAATGATTTTTAGTTTTTTTTCTCCTCAATCCATTTTCCAGATCATTTATCTTTTACTATTATGTACTTTATAGTTTCTTCTCCTTTTTCAGTCTTTTGATTATGTTTTAATATTTCTTGCTGCCTCATGCAGTCATTGACTTCCATGATTAATTTATTCTAATTTCCATGGATTTTGTTGCTTGGGTAAGATTTTATATTTATTGTGACTAGTTATTAATTCTCTTTCCACTTAATCTTCTATAGTTCTCATTTCTTTTTTATTTTCCCTCTTCAAGCACATCATTCTACTTATATTAGAAACTATCTCATCAAATTCTTGCTTCATTTCACTGGGGATATAGTTTGATTTTGTGCCCAAGCTGTGTTATTTTTTGAGGCAATGTTTGTAGTAATTTTGAAGATATTCTCTTTTGTGTTTGTGTTTTGTTGTTGCCACCATAATATATTAGTGTTCATTGTGGTGGAGTTTTTTGTTTTTGTTTATCCATTATTCCAGGGGCTTGATGTTAGGTGTTGATTCTGCCAAC
>JAJPUD010023598.1:0-19777 GCA_023553655.1 Myrmecobius fasciatus
CGTATCCCACAAATTTTGGTATGTTGTCTCATTGTCATTCTCCTGGATGAAATTATTGATTGTGTCTATGATTTGCTCTTTCACCCATTCATTCTTCAGGATTAGATTATTTAATTTCCAATTAACCTTTGGTTTATTTTCTCCTGGTCTTATATTACATGTGATTTTTATTGCATCATGATCTGAAAAGGATGTATTTACTATTTCTGCCTTTCTGCATTTGATTTTGAGGTTTTTATGCCCTAACACATGGTCAATTTTTGTATATGTTCCATGGACTGCTGAGAAAAAAGTAAATTCCCTACTGTCTCCATTCAACTTTCTCCATAGATCTATCATACCTAACTTTTCTAACAATTGGTTTAGCTCCCTAGTTTCTTTCTTGTTTATTTTGTGGTTTGTTTTATCTAATTCTGAGAGAGCAAGGTTGAGATCCCCCACTAGTATTGTTTGGCTGTCTATTTCTTCTTGCATCTCTCTTAATTTCTCCCCTAGGAATTTGTGTGTTATTGCACTTGGTGCATATATATTTAGTATAGATATTGCTACAGTATCTATGGTACCCTTTAATAAAATATAGTTTCCTTCCTTATCTCTTTTGATTAGATCTATCTTGACATTTACTTGATCTGAGATAAGGATTGCTACACCTGCTTTTTTTGTTCACCTGAAGCATAATATTTTCTGCTCCAGCCTTTTACCTTCATCCTATATGTGTCACTATGTTTTAGATGTGTTTCTTGTAGACAACATATTGTGGGATTCTGGTTTTTAATCCAGTCTGATATCCACTTCCGCTTTATGGGAGAGTTCATCCCATTCACATTCACAGTTAGAATAACTAATTCTTTATTTCCTGCCATCTTATTTACTCAAGTTATGTTTTCCCCTTTCCTTTCCCCTTTCTCCCTTCCCCCCTCCTCAGTACTTTGCTTTTGATGACCCCCTCGCCCAAACAATACTCCACCTTTTAGATCCCCTCCCTCTTGTTTTTACTCCTTTCCCCTGATTCTTCTATTTTCCCTTCTATTAGTTTGTCCCTTACTTTTCCTCCTTTTCCTCCCACTTCCCTCTAGTAACAGACAAGTTTCTATGTGAAATCAAATGTCTGATATACACTTTTAGAGCCCAACCTTATGAGAGTAAGATTTACACAATGCTCATCTCCGTCCCCTCTTTCTCTCAATTATATTAGGTTTTCTTTGCCTCTTCAAGTGATTTTACCTTGTTTTTACCTCCTTTTTTTTAGACCTTATTTTACCACTTTTTCCCCTCTTTTCCCCAGTATGATATCCTTTTCCCTTCTAGTTCTCTTTTTCATATTATCAAAGTAAAATCAAATTATGCCCCCATTCTTTAAGGATACCTATAGTAGAAATATAGTTCTCAAGAGTTCTTTCCTTTTTACCTTTTTACGCTTCTCTAGAGTTCTGTGTTTGGACGTCAAATTTTTTTGTTCAGATCTGGTCTTTTCATTAGAAAGAGGTGAAATTCTCCTGTATCATTAAATGACCATCTTCTTCCCTGGAAGATGATCCTCATTCTAGCTGGATAGCTTATTCTTGGCTGTAATCCAAGTTCTTTAGCCTTTCAGAATATCTGATACCAGGCCCTTCTATCTTTCAATGTGGAAGCTGACAGATCCTGTGTAATTCTAATGACAGTTTTTCGGTA
Organism: Myrmecobius fasciatus; assembly: GCA_023553655.1. NCBI lineage: Eukaryota > Metazoa > Chordata > Mammalia > Dasyuromorphia > Myrmecobiidae > Myrmecobius > Myrmecobius fasciatus. The sequence continues at coordinate 1,675 of JAJPUD010023598.1, forward strand.
TTTGAACTGTTTTTTTTCTAGCAGCTTGTAATATCTTTTCCTTGGTGCAATAGTCCTGAAATTTGGCCACGATATTCCTTGGGGTTTTAATTTTGGGGTCTCTTTCAGGAGGTGATCGGTGGATTCTTTCAATACCAACTTTGCCTTCTGATTCTAAAACATCAGGGCAATTCTCTTTCATGATTTCCTGATAGATAACATCGAAGTTCTTTTTTTCATCGTGATTTTCAGGGAGTCCAACAATTCTTAGATTGTCTCTCCTGGATCTATTTTCCAAGTCAGTTCTTTTTCCTAGGATATATTTCATATTTTCTTGTATTTTTTTCATTTTTTTGTTTTTGTTTGACTGATTCTTGAAGTCTTATTGAGTCATTCATTTCAATTTGTTCAATTTTAATTTTTAAGGTATTATTTCCTTCAGTTATCTTTTTTAGGTCCTTTTGTAACTGGCCAATTGAATTTTTTGGTTCATTGCATTATTTTTCCATTTTGCCAATTTTATTTTTCAGTGAATTGTTGTCTTTTTCCAATTCACTATTTTTATTTTCTAGTGATTTGGTGCTTTTTTCCAATTCACTAATTTTATTTTTCAGTGAATTTTTTCTTTTTCCAATTCACTATTTTTATTTTCTAGTGAGTTGGTGATTTTTTCCAATTCACCAATTTTGTTTTTCAGTGAATTGTTGTCTTTTACCAATTCACTATTTTTATTTTCCAGTGAGTTGGTGACTTTTTCCAATTCACTAATTTTGTTTTTCAGTGAATTTTTGTCTTTTTCCATTTCACCAGACTTATTTTCCAGTTTTTCACATCTCTGTAGCAGGGCGATGTTTCCTTCTTGCACTGCTCTCATTTTATTTCCCCAATCTTCTTCTAGCTCTCTTTTAACATTCTTTATGCAATCTTCCAGGTAAGCCTTCTGAAAGGCAGACCAGCTTAAGTCCACCTTTGTGGCTTTATCTGGGATTGTTTTCAGAATCTCAGGAACTGGGGACTGCTCTAGTTTCTCTCCATAAAAGCTGTCTAAGGTGAGAGCTCTCTTCTTCTTGCTCATTATGTTTAGCTGAGGGATCAGTTAACAGCAGGGAATTCTGCAGCCCCAGCAGCATCAGTGGCAGCAGTGGCAGCAGTGGCAGCAGCAGCAGGCGGGATTTCAATTTGCCCTGGGGCAGTTTGCCGAGTTGACTTCCGGTGTGGGGCTGATCTGGCTAGATCCTTACTAGGACCACACTTTCAGCTGCTCTCAATCCACCCTTTATCAAAGGTAGACCTACCAAAGCACCTGCCCGAAGCAGAGCAAAGTGGCCCAAGTGTCTCCCAGGGACTTCCTGGCAGTCTAAAATCTTCTGGTCCGTCCCAACCCCGGACTTGCACCCCAGCTGTGCCCTGGCGTCTGAGTGCTGGGAGCTGCTCGATCCCCTGCCCGTCTAAAACTGACCTCAGAAGTTCTTTCAAAGTAGATATTTGGTAGAAGTGCGTTGTAGTCCAAGTGTTTGGTGAAGCCCTCACTCCAGAACCAGTTCAGAGGCTCAGTTTGTCTGTGTTTGAGGGAAGGTCTCAAGAGCTTACAGAGAATGCTGTCTGCAGTTCGCCATCTCAGCTCTGCCCCCTAGAAGTCACATTTTATCACATACTCCAAACCCTTCATTTTACAGATGAGCAAGTTTACTTCTACAAAGATGAAAGAACATCTTCAAGGTCAGATGGGCAGCAAAGGACAGTAACATGATATATCTGGCCTTGATTCTATTTTGAAATAGCATGTTGTATGTTGCAATTTTCTCTACTTCAAATATAGAGTTTAATGGGATGCTGTAACTAGTTTTCTATCTCTTTAACAAAGAAGAAAAGAATAAAAATACTATTTTGCTCTCTACTGAGTAAAAGAGTTTAAATTATCTCAAATGTTTTAGTAAATAATTGGTCTACTTCTACCCATCATCAATGAACAGACTAATATGTAAGAAGAAGACTATTGAATAGTAGACCAAGTTGAAGATAAATTCAAACATTTACAATAACATTGTGATCCTTATTAGAATGGCTGCTTTTGAACGTAGCATTTATAAAAGTTAACATGCAGAGCAAGGAATAAAATCATGTAATTAATTGCAAGGAGATATTTATATTGTTTTCTAATTAAACATTTAAAAACAAGTCACTTTCAACTTGTTTTTTGGTGTCAAATCTTTTCAATTTCTTATCAGTTTTAAGGAAGTTCCTTTAATTATACCTCTCATTTATATATGATTTAGTCTAAATCATTGACCAATTCCTTTTAAAACAATTTTCATTTTCCCACACAGATGACATTTTCCAAATCGACACAAACTCAACCTTAGGCTCAAGTGAGAATTACATTTTGGATTTGAACCTGAGCAAGAATAGAAAAGTGAAAAGTTATTTTTATTTCATTCATAGACTGACTATATTACATTTTTATTTCACTGAAATATCTGAATATAGACTTTTATGTAACCTGTTCAATTTGAAATGCTTTGTTTTTTTCACTTTTAAAATGCAGTGCATTAATAATAACTCAGTTATTATGTGCATTAAAATTTTGAAAGCACATTTCTCAACACAAAGTTAATGTGCTAGGGTGGATAAGAGAAGTCTTGTTTTTTTCTGGCATTATTGAAAGATGAATACTAAAAATAAGAGCAAAGACCTTTGCAAAGACTTCTGTTGCAATTTTTTTTTCTCCTTCCCCCTACACCCTCCCCTAGATTACAGGTAGACTAATACATGTTAACTTTGTTAAAATATATGACAAATCCAATATATGTATATATATTTATACAGTTATCTTGCTGTACAAGAAAAATCAAATCTACGAGAAAAAAAACAGAAAATGAAAACAAAATGCAAGCAAACATCAACAGAAAATATGAAAATTCTATGTTTAAATCCCACGGGCCTCTCTCTGGGTGTAGATGGCTCTCTTCATCATTAAACAATTGGAACTGGTTTGAAACATCTCACTGTTGAAAGGAGCATGCCATAAGAATTGATCATCATATGTTCTTCTTATTGCCGTGTATAATGATTTCTTGGTTCTGCTCATTTAATTGAGAATAAGTTCATGAAAGTCTCTCCAAGCCTCTCTGAAATCATTCTGCTGGCTGTTTCTTACAGAACAATAATATTCCATGACATTCATATACCATAATTTATTGACTCATTCTTCAACTGATGGGCATCCATTCAGCTTCCAGTTTCTAGCCACTACAAAAAGGGCTGCCACAAACATTTTTGTACATGTGGGTTCCTTTCCTTCCTTTAAGATCTCTTTGAGATGTAAGCCCAGTAGAAACATTTCTGGGTCAAAGAGTATGCACAATTTGATAACTTTTTGAGCATCGTAACAGATGCTCTCCAGAATGTTTGGATCTGTTCACAGTATCAGTGTCCAGTTTTCCCACAACCTCTTCATTTATCTTTAATCATTTACCATTATCTTTTCTTGTCATTTTAGCCAATCTAACAAGTCTGTAATGGTATCTAAGACTTCTTTTAATTTGCATTTCTGTTATCAATAATGATTCAGAGCACCTTTTTATATGATTAGAAATAGTTTTAATTTCATCATCTGAAAATTGTTTGTTCACATACTTTGACTATTTACTGATTGGAGAATAGCTTGAATTATTATAAATTTGCATCGATTCTCTACATGTTTTAGAAATGAGGCATTTATTAGATCACTTAAATGTAAAAATGATTTCCCAATTTATTGCTTCCCTCCTAATATTTTTTGCATTAGTTTTGCTTACACAAAAACTTTTTAACTTAATATACTCAAAATTGTCTAGATAATGTTTAATTAAGAGTTCCAGTTATTCTTTGGACACAAATTCCTTCTTTCTCCACAGATCTGAGAGGTAAACTATCCTACATTCTTCTGATTTATTTATAATATCTCTCTTTATGTCTAAATCATCTGCAAAGAGTGATAATTTGGTTTCCTCATTCCTTACTTTAATTACTTTAATCTTTTTTCTTCTTTTATTGCCAAAACTAACATTTCTAATACAATATTAAATAGTAACATTTATAGTGGGCAACTTTGGTTCACCCCTGATCTCATTGGGGATGGTTCCAGTTTATCCCCATTACATATGATACTTGCTGAATCAGCAGCAATGCCGGAGGCTTCTGGACTTCTCAAGCCAGGGACACCACGGAAAACTCAAAAGGTCTTTGTACAGAGTATGTGGCAAAGAGTTGGGTGTCTGATATGCATTCTTAGTGTAGCTCTGATCAGCAGAGCCCCAGTCAGCACAATAGATCTTAAATCTACAGTGGGGCAGGATCACTCCAACATTTCCAAGGCAGAAAAGAGTGCTTGTGGCAAAACAGTTTCACAAAAGCCCCTGAAGGTTAGGAGAATATACCTTCCACCCTGGAAATAGAGCCCTATTTTAACAAAGACTTTAAAGTTTGAATAATAGGCTAGGAAAATGATCAGAAAACAAAACAAAAAAAAAAAACAAAAAATTCTGGCCATTGAAAGTTATTATGGTGACAAGGAGGACCAAAATACATATCCAGAAGATGATAACAAAGTCAAAGCTCCCAAATCCCAAAATTGGGCCCAGGCCATGGAAGACCTCAAAGGAGATGTTAAAAAAAAAGTAAGAGAGATAGAGGGAAAAAATTAGGGAAAGAATTGAAAGAAGTGCAAAAGGAAATACAAAAAACTACTTAGAAGAAGAAAGCCTTAAAAAGCAAAATTGACCAATTGGGAAAGGAAGTACAAAAGTTGATTGAGGAAAATAATTCCTTAAAAAATAGAATTGAGCAAATGGAAACTCATGACTTTAAAAGAAAACCAAAACCAAAAAAAAGAAAAAAATGTAATATCTCATAGGAAAAACAACTGATATGAATAGATCTAGGAGAGATAATTTTAAAATAATAAAAAAATAAAAAAGCCAGGGTATCATCTTTCAAGAAATTATCAAGTAAAACTTTCCTAGAACCAGAGGGAAAAATAGAAATTGAAAGAATCTACTGATCATCTCTGAAAGATATCTTTAAAGAAAAACTCCCAGGAATATTATAGCCACATTCTGGCACTCCCAGGTCAAGCAGAAAATACTGCAAGTTCCTTGAAAGAAACAATTCAAGCATAATGGAGCCATAGTGAGGATAACACAAGATTTGGCAGCTTCGACATTAAAGGACTGAAGGGCTTGGAATATAATGTTCTAAAGAGCAATGGAGCTAGGATTTCAACCAAAACTCTTCTACCCAGCAAAAATGAGTATAGTCCTTCAGAGGAAAAGGAGGTCACTCAATGAAACAGAGGCATTTCAAGCTTTGGGATGAAAAGACCAGAGTTGACTGGGGAATTTGATTTTCAAATGCAGGTCTATGAAGAAGTATAAGGAGATAATCAGGAAAGTGCTATAAGGGTTTTAATAAAGTTTGTCTGTTTACATTCCTACATGGAAGGATGATACTTGCAACTCATTAAAATGTTCTCATTATAATGAGCTATATATAGACAGAGGACATGGGTGTGACTTGAATATGAAGGGATAATATCTATTTTTTAAACGATGAAACTAAAGTGTGAGATATGAATGTCCCAGGAGAAAGGGAAAGGGAGAAATGGAATGGTACAAATTATCTGCTATGAAAAAACAGGTAAGAAAAAGCTATTACAGTGGAGAGGAAGAGAGGGAAGAAAGAGGAAGTAAGTGAACCTTATTCTCATCAAAATTGGCTCAAACAGGAAATAACATACATACTCAAGAGGGGTATAGAAATATATCTTATCCTGTAGGAAAAGAGAAGGAGAATGGAATACTGGAAGGAGATGGAGAGTGATAAAAAAAAGCATATGGGGGGAGGGAGTAGTCAGTAGAAAAACACTTTTGAAGTTATCAAACTGTGCATACCCTTTGACCCAGCAGCATTTCTATTGGGCTTATATCCCAAAGAAATCATAAAGAAAGGAAAAGGCCCCACATGTGCAAGAAAGTTTGGGGCAGCCCTTTTTGTAGTGGCTAGAAACTGGAAATTGAATAGATGCCCTTCAATTGGAGAATGGCTGAATAAATTATGGTATATGAATATTATGGAATATTATTGTTCTGTAAGAAATGACCAGCAAGATGATTTCAGAGAGGCCTGGAGAGACTTACATGAACTGATGCTGAGTGAAATGAGCAGAACCAGGAGATCATTATACACGGCAACAACAGTACTATATGACGATTAATTCTGATGGACATGGCTCTCTTCAACAATGATATGTTTCAAACCACCTCCAATTGTTCACTGAAGAAAGCCATATACACCCAGAGAGAGGGATGCGAAATGTGGACCACAACATAACATTCTCATACTCCTTGATTGATGTTTGTTTACATTATGTTTCCTTTATCTGATATATCGTTTGTGTAGATAAGATTTTTCTTGCACAACAATGATAAGTTTGGAAATATGTATACATATATTTGATTTGCCAATATTTTAACATAATTAACATGTAGTGGATATCCTGCCATCTAGGGGAGGGGTGGGGAAGTTGGGGGGAAAAATTTGTAACGGAAAGCTATGTAAGGGTTATTGTTGAAGAATTACCCACACATATGTTATGCAAATAAAATAAAAATTAAAAAAAAAGAAAAAAAAAAGAAAAACACTTTTGAGGAGGGACAAGGTGAAAGAAGAGAGAGAATAAATAAGGAAAACACAATTAGCAATAATAATGGTAAAAAAAATGTTCGAAGAAGTTACTTTGGTGGAACATTATTGTTCTCTGGACAATGATGAGCAGGATGCTCTAGGGAAAAAATGAAAAAAGAAACCTAGAAAGTCCTCCATAAGTGAAGTAAAATATTCTGTATACAAAGTAATAACAATGTTCTGGGATGACCACCTGTAAATGACTTTGTTATTCTCAGTAGTACAATTATCCACAACTACTCTGAATGACTTATGATGAAAAATTCTGTCCATAAGCAGGGAGGGAACTGATGAAATCTGAATATAAATCGAAAAAAAATTCTATTACTCTCTCTATCTCTCTCTTTGTTTTTAAATTAAGTTTTATTGAGGGATTTTATTTTTATTAGGGTGGGATATCTACTTTTTCTTTCACAACTTGACAGTTGTGGAAATGTTTTGCATAACTTCACATGTGGTTTCTTAATTGTGGCTGGGGATTAAGGAAAGAACCTAAAATTCAAAAATCTTAACAATTGTAAAAACATGTTTTGAATGTAATTGTGAAAAATATTAAAAAATGAAAAGTCTTTAAAGGCAAAAAAACCTCATTTGCGAACTGCTGAGAAAACTAGAAAACAGTATGACAGAAATTCATTATAGACCAACATTTTATTACATATACCAATATAAGATCAAAAAAGGTATGATTTAGATATGAAAGTTAACAACATAAGCAAATTTGAGGAGTATGAAATAGCCTACCTGTCATATCTATGGAAAAAAGGAAGAATTTATGACTAAACTAAGAGCATGATGTAATAAAAACGATTTTTTTTACACAAATACAAACCTTGTTGGCAAACCAAAGCAATGTAACTAATATTAGAAAAAAAAACTGAATTGTAGGGGCAAATTACAGCAAGAAACTAATGAAAGTTTACTTCTTCAAATACATAGGGAACTGAGTCAAATTTGTAAGAATAAAAAGCATTGCTCAATTCAGAAACAGTTAGGAATGAGAACAGATAGTTTTCGAATGAAGAAATCAAAGCTATGTTGTAATTATCTAAAATGTTTTAAATCACTATTGATTAGAGAAATGAAAATTAAAAAAGAACTTTGAAGAACCATTTCAGATCTAACAAATTGTATCATGCTTTCTGTTTTCTCTCCTCCCAACCCTTTCTTTGTCTTCTTCCCTCCCCAAGTGTTTATTTTGCATCTGACCATTTCCTAACTTAATCCACTTTCCCTTTCATCATTATCTCTTTAGTTCTTATTCCTTTCCCATTCTATTTTTTATTGGGTAAGAGATTTCTCTACCCAACTTATTGCATATATGTATATATTTCCCTCTTTAAAGCAATTCTCATGAAATTGAGGTTGAAATGTTGCCTGCCATTCATTTATTTTCTTCTCCAATATAAAAGATTTTTCCTTGTGTACTTTTTACATGAGAATATTTTCCCTGTTCTAACTTTCCTTTCCTTTTTCTCCTAATGTTTCCCTTTTTTCTTATTTCATTCTTTGATATCATTGATATCATAGCAACACAATAGGTATTCTCTCTATGTAAACTCCTTCTAATTGTCTAAATAAATGATAAATATCTAAGGAGTTACATGTATCATCTTCTGATATAGGAATATAAGCAATTCAACTTCTTTAAATTGCATATAATTACTTTTCATTTTAAACTTTTTTATGTTTCATTTGAGTTTTCTCTTTAATGTGAAAATTTCTGTTTAGCTCTGTCTTTTTTTTACAATGCTTGGAATGTTTCATTTTTTGGTGAATATCCATTTTGCCCCTGAAGCATTATGTTCAGTTTTTCTGGGTAGGTTATTCTTCATTGTAATTCTAGTTCCTTTACCCTCCAAAATATATTATAAACCCTAATATTATAATCCTTTCTCTCCTTCAAGACAGAAGATGCCAAATATTGTGCAACTGTGACTCCACAGTAATTTGATTGTTTCTTTCTAGTTTTTTGCAGTATTTTCTCTTTGACTTGGCACCTCTGAATTTTGACTTTAATATTCTGAGGACGGTTCTTTTTGAGTTATTGGTGGATCATTTCAATTTTTATTTTACCCTCTAGATCTAAGATATCAAGGAAGTTTGCTTTGACAATTTCACAAAATACGATCTAGGTTTTTTTTTTAATCTTGGCATTTATGTAGTCTAATAATTCTTAAATTTTTACCCCTTAATTTATTTTCCTTGTCATTTATTCTTTTGATATTTCATTTTTATTTTTTCATCCTTTTGATTTTGTTTTTATTGTTTCTTGATTTCTTATTGAATCATTAACTTCTCATTTTTTTTATTCTTCAGTGAATTTTTGTACCTTTTTGACCAGTGGGCTAGTTCCATTATTAAGATATTAGTTATTTCAGTATTTTTGTGCTCCATTTTCCAAGCTGTCCATTATTTTTCTATATAATTGCATGTTATCATATTCATTTACTTTCCCTATGTCTTTCTTTAACATTTCTGGAAAATTTCATTAGGTTTATTTACAAGTATTATTTATTTATAAAGTTTTCCTTGTACCTTTTTGTTGTTATCTTATGAGTTTGTTGTCTTGATCTTTCCTGCAAATGCAGTACCTATTTATCATCAGACTCTATTATATTTATTTCATCAGGTTCTTTTGTTTTATCAGGTTCCAGAGTATTTTTTCACTTTTTATTTTATTTTAAAGTTAAGCTTTATTTACTGCTTGCAAATTCCACCTTTTTGTTGTTATTTTCAGAGTCAATGATGGGTGAATTCAAATTTTTTCTTGCTTCAAAAGTGATTTTGGGGGAAAGGTAGTGTCAGTACTCTGTATTCTAGTGTGTATTCTAGTCCTTACCTAAAAAGAAGCTTCTACTCCCCTGTAGCCATAATTCATAATGACCATCTTTCCCCTGGAACTGTGATCATGACCCCTGCGTCATTATGACATCCAAATGTTCCTTTTCACCCTTGAACAGCATCCCAGAACTGTGTGGGACAAGAGTCAACTGAAGAGTCAACTGAACCCAGAGCCCACAAAAGGAACCCATCTGATAGTGTTCTGAACCTTGTGTGTGTCTTTTACTTTCTCTGAGTAAAGAGCTCCTGAAGTTGTTGCTGCTATTGCTCTTAGTACACTTTCAGGACCCTGAAACCTTGCTGTTGACTCATGGGCTCTAGGATAATTCCCAGTCTATTGTCAAAAACTTCTGAAGAATCCCAAAGTTGTTTTAGCTTGAAGACAATGTCTTGCCTTGACCTCTTTTCTTGTCTCTGGATACCAACATTTGAGTTGAGTTGTTTTAAAGATGTTTAGAGGAAAATAATGGGAGAGCTCAGCTGGGTTACTGCAACTACTCTGCTATCTTGGCTCTACCTTTCCCATTACACAGTAAATCTTGATATTTTTCCAGTAGATTTTAGTCAATGAATTATTTAAAAATTAGAATTTATTTTTAATCCTTATTAAATTGGTATTTTATGTATATGTTTCTATTTCTGATCTTTTATTTATATATACTAATCAGAACATTGTATTTGGAATAAGAATACCTATGTTTCATCCTTGATTCTATTGCAGAGTAGCTGTGTGATCTTGAACAAATTCCTTATGCTTCTACAACCGGATATTCGTCATGTCTATGATTATTTAATTAATGTCCTACTATTCTGAATGTATGAGAGAAAGTAGACTGGAGTGTTAATCAAAAAGATGTGCTAAATATTAGAGGGATGTGACTATAGAAATATCATTATTATGTATAAATTATTATGATGTAGTGAATAGATAGGTGGATTCAGGAAGATAGAATTGGAACTTTCTACATCTTCTCTTTGATATCCTAGCTAAGTTACTGTGGACAAGTTACTTAAATACATAGTACTCCTGGCCAGTCTCTAACACTCAAGTTGCAGAGCAGAGGAAGAGCTGTAATACAAATAGATTTTTTTTATCAACTAATTATTATTTCAATAAAACCATAGGTGTGGTTATAAAGGAAATTAGGGAAAGAACACTATCTGTCATTTTAATGAGAGATTAGGAAATTGAATGGCATGAGGAGATATGATACACGTTAGTGGGAATGACATAGGATGGAGCAGTTTGTGATTGTGGGCTCTCAGCAGGACTCAGTTTGAGTGTTACCTAATCTGTTGATAGTACAGTTTTTAGAAATTCAGTCTTCTAACAACCAACAACTTTCAAACTGTAGGACCAATACATTTTAAAAGAAGCTTCATAAAAATTCAATGTTGTCTTTGATACCTTGAAACAGAGTAAACCTAGAGGGGAAACTAAAATATTTTTCTCCCAACTCCATATAAAAGTGAAAAGCTTCACAAGTCCATAAGAAATTATAAGTATTTTCAAGAATAAAATTTAATTAGAAATGTAAGTTAGAAGTAATAGGGAAATAAGAAAATAGACAATAAAGCAATCAAATAATAAGTGGATGGGAATGCAATCTGGACTTGGCCTCTGCATTTTGAACTAGTAGAATCAATCTAGATCAAAGACTGAATTTCCTTCCCCACCCCCAATCCTGCCCCAATCAAAACTTCTTTCTATTAGTTGGAAGGCACAGGAGTAGAGTGTAAAAACATTTCCAAAGTTCTCAGGGAACAGCTTCGAAGAAGATTCAAAGTCCTAACATTTCAACTTCATTCTAATTGTCTGATTCTGTCTATGTCCTAGCCAAATGAAATTAAGAGTCAGTTTCTCATTTGCATTATCTCAGATCATGAAAATTTGATTTTATTTGTATAACATCCTCAAGCTAATGATCCACAAATTTTTCAAGACTGAGGGTTTCCTTTATAAAAATATTATAAACAGACTCTCAAAAATTGTTTTGGTATCATTGTATCAGTATTTGTATCAGTAATTGTATCAGGATAATAATATAATATTTTCATAATAGAGGTGTTCTGTTAAAATAATAGGATTCCTATCTAATGATTGAAGGAATATATAATGGCTAAAAGTCTTCTACAAATTAACTGTCACTTCAATTCATTTGCATTTGGTTACAACAATATCTATCTACTTCAAAAAGATCAATACATTATTAAATATGTAGAATACATGTTCACTTTGTTATGCTGATTTATGCTGCATAAAATATTAGAGCTATTACAAATAAAAATGTCAAAGGGAGTGCACACTATGTGTGTGTATATATATATATGTGTGTTTATATATATAATATATGTATATATATACATAGCTATAATTTATATGAATAATCCTTTTCAAAGAGATGTATAGATTTCTTTGCTATGAAGAAAGACATTTTTGGGCTTTATCTTCCCAACATTGAAGAGGCATAGCATTTTCCTAGTTCTAACTTTTAGTTTTTGGGTTTATGTCAATTGACTCCATAGACTATTCAGTGTAGACCAAAAATTATGTGTAGAAAATTCATTCATAATTCATCCTGGATCTTTAATGCCCCCCAACTCCTTCCCACTTGAAATTAATTAAGATGTTGTTCTGTCACTAAAGATATTTCAGTCAAGGTAAACATGATTCCTGATAAGCTTAACTCTTTATTACAAACTCTTTATCATAGTCTTTGGTACTCTACAAATGCCAAATAAAGAATAATTGATTGATAGCCAATACACAACCTAGATTATATTCTTGGATTTGATCTTTAAAAGGGAACTTAGGGAGAACAAAGCCAATGCCTAAGACATGAAACAGGAATGGCTATCAATCAACAACACTTGACTTTTGTTGCTTCACTGCTTTTGGCTCATAAACGGAAAAATGTCAATTTGCTAAAAAGTCCTTCATCATTCTGACATTTCCACCTTCTGCCACCATATACAAGAGTCTGAGTGAGTGTACTTCCACAGTATACATGGTTCTCTTAATGGACTTGGTGACAGTGAAGTTTTCTTTCTAGATTTTCAAAATCTCTTTTGAGCTCTTCCAGCAAGTGAGACCAATTTTTATTTTTCTAGTGGGCTTTTTATGTAGGACCTTTGAATTTGCTATCATCTGAGTGTGTGTTTTGATATTTCTTGTCACTGTAGTACCTTTCTTTTGTCAGATTTTTAAATTTTTTTTACTTATTTTCCCAGTCTATTACTTTCCATTTAATTCTATTATAGTAGAGTTTTTTTGTTCAGGGTGGAGGGTGTGGCATTGTTCCAAGTTTCAGAGGTTTTGTGCAGCTGTTTTCACAAATACTTCTAGGGACCTGTACTGTGAACCAGCACTGCTACTCAGATCTGAGTATTGGCAAAGCAAAAGACTCCTGTCACAGTGCCTGCAAAGGGGCCTCTGCTATCTTCCTCTGAATCAGTGTTGTGTCCTCCATATGTTTTTGAGATGTCTGGATAACCCCACTGTCACTGCGTGGGTCACTGCCATTTCCATAGTCACTGCTGCTACAACAGAGTTGCTGCCATCACTATTGATTCAGTACCTGATCCTGCCAAACCGAATCCTATACAGAGGCTCCTCTCATGAGTCAGTAGTCCAAACTTTTCCTGATGAATTGTCCTTGACTTCTGTGGGGTGAGAAGTCTGGATTTCACTTTCATTACTGCCAATTTAGAGGCATAAGGACTGCTTCTGATTTCCTGGATTCTAAACTGTGTGCCATAATAAGGCTCCAGGTCAGCCCTATGCAACAGACCTGTCCTGTCAAGCTTCCAAAATTCCTTCAACTGAAAAATTATTCCACTCCATTTTGTAATTTCTGTTACCCTAAAATTTGTATATAGTCATTATTTAAAGGTATTTGGAGAGGTGTGGAGGAGAACTTTGGTGAGTCCCTATCTTCACTCTTCCATCTTGCCTCTGCCTCCCAAGTTTTCCATTTAGGAAACCAAGTGAACATTTTAAACATCTTTCTGTTTGACTTCTTAAACTTTGACCATCAAAATTTTAATGAAGGGTAAATCTAGGATTAGTAACATAAGCAATTTGATGAAGTTAAATTGATTTCACACCTTGAAAATGAGACATCAATCCTATAATTAAGCCCCTCCAGAATATTTTTCTACATTATATTGGAAGATATTTAAATGCCAGAACTAAGTCTATAATCATTGGTATGAAATTAGATTTTGAAATTCTGGGAAATACCTGGTTAAACCAGCTATATTTTATTTGTATAACCATTGTATCTATTTGCCATTATGTGTATATAGAAGGAACTGTCAGGAACAACTGATGAGGTGCTCCCTCTACTAATAAAAATGGACACTCTCTTTGAAAAAAATAATTATTATTTTATAGAGTTATTCTGGGGCAGTGAGATGTTAAATGACTTGCCCCAAATCACACAATCATGTTGTGTCAGAGATGAATTTGAATCTAGGTCTTCCTGACTCAAAGGATGCCTTTTGATTACTATACCTTTCTTCCTCTTTTTACCAAATACTATTAATGAAAACATATGTTAATTTGTAATTCAAAGGCTCAATTATTCATTACATGAAGGCTATGAGTGGCCCTGGAATATATCCCAAACATTATTTATCAAATTATCATTAATATTTTCTTATAAAATGGGTCATTGAATTTATTGGAAGATGAATCTTGATAATGATGTTTTGTTCACAATAAATTTGAGATTTGTCTTGATGATTTTTTTGTTTCTTTAGACAAATTTGCATTTCCATATATTGTCATTGAGAAGTCACCCTATCAAGAGCCTCTAACTGACCAAATGAAAGGTGACATTCCAGAATTTAGGAATGGCAAATACAAACCATTTTTCTTAAAATGAGTGAAGGTTTAGCAGCTTTTCCTTTGTAATTATAACTATATAATGATACTTTGGATTTGATCAGTAACATACTGCATAAAGTATATTTTCTTTGCCTTCAATGATAGCTAATGGAGGTGAAGGCAGGGACTTGACCAAATAGTTCCTCAAGCCCTTACAAAGTCCTTTAATACTGATGCTAAACAATTTTGGAGCATCAGAATCCACAAAAAAAAGAGAGTGGAAGAATTTTTGTATCCAAAGACAACTTGAAAGTAGGAAAGGTCTGTTGAATCAGGGTGGTAGATCAGCACAATCCCGCACAGGCCACATCAGCACAGTCTCAGCACAGCCCAGAAGTTCACAAAACCAGGAGCAAAGTCTTGGGGCCTCTGAATTAGCAACAGCAATGAAAGTTTTCAGACCGCTCAATACACAGATATCAAAGACTACTTATAAGTTTGGCAGGAACAAATTGTTTCACTAGCATGACAGCAGCTTCCAGAGATTTCATCCCATATGCAATAGTGGCAATAACTCTGCAATAGCACCAGTGATCCTGGCAGTGACTATAGCCTTTAGAACCAGCTTCTGGAAATATCTGCACACAGGTTAAGGAAGGGGGTGGAACAGCTGGTCAGAGAGAGATTCAAGGGCTTCTTTGCAGGCATTGTAACAGAAGTCTGTTGCTTTGCTCATACTCAGATCTGGGTAGCAGTTCTGGTTCACAGCACAGGTATCTAAAAGGATCTGTGAAAACAGCTGCACAAGATTTTTGAAGCTTGGGACAGTGCACCCTCTATCTTGGAAACAGAGTTCTATTTTAACAAAAGAGTTAAAAGCTGAGTAGGAGACTGGGATAATAAGCAAACTATCGAAAAAGATTCTAACCATAGAAAGCTATGACAGTAACAAGGAAGATCAAAATACACATTCTGAAGATGATAACAAAGTCAAAGTTCCTACATCAAAACCCCAAGGGAAAAATGGTTCTTAGGCTATGAGAGAGCTCAAAATTGATTTTGAAAACCAAGTAAGAGAAGTGGAGGAAAAATTGGGAACAGAAATGAGGGTGATACAAAAGGGAAAACAATCCAGATTTTGATACAGCTCCCTCAGAATCATAATAATATAATTATTTTCATAGCTTTTGTGAGGAGGAATTAAGGAGAAAAGGCATTTTATACAATGACACAGTGAATTTAAAAACATAGAATGGTGTATATGAGGAATACACCAAAATCAAATTAGCTGTATCAGTGCATGCAAGGGGAAATCATACCCAATGAGTCTGGAAAAGTAGAATATGGTCAGGTTGTGTGGGGTTTTAAAAATAAAAAAGTTAACTTTTAAAGCCAGAGGTAATAGGAAAAAAACCTCTGGAGTTGATTAAGTAAATGAGCAAAAATATTTAGATCTACAATGAAACATCAAGTATTACAATTATATAGATAACTAAATGAATGATATTTTAGACAGTGGGGAAAAGTATTTGTGAAGAAAACATTTATGTGTAAAAAAAAAAACAGTAAGACTCTCAGTAGGGATAGTTTCATCAATCTGTGTTTCAACTTTTAGAATAGTAGCTATAATATAGTAGGTACATAATGATTGCATGATTTTTTTTAAATTTCTAAATCATATCTTGAAACTTTTTAACCATATTAAAACTTTGGACACATATTATATTGTATATTGAGGTATTCATAAAATCAAATTTCCTTTTATATATAAAATGTTCAAAATAAATGACTTGATACCAAAATGGACACTAATTATATATTATTTATTTATGCAATATTTCATACTACATTATGACAATCCTTTGCATGTATTATTTATGTGAAATATGTGATATCATAAAATTAAGAAGTATCACATAGGTGGTAAAGGAGATAGAGGCTTGAACCTGGAGTCAACAAAGGCATGAATGAAAATCTTGATGCAAGCACTTTCGAACTGAATGATGCACTTTAAGCAACTTAACTTCTGTCTGCCTCTCTTTATTCAGTTACAAAATAGGGATAAAAATAATAACAATCTCACAGAGTTGTTATGAGTATCAAATGAGAAAATAATTTTAAAGCACTTAACACTGTACTTGGCACAGAATAATCATTTAATAAAGGAATATTAACTCCCTCTCATAAAATTATAATTAGGTTGAATTTGCTAGAAAAGAGAAATTAAAAATATACTCTATTTGCAATTTTCTGGGCTATATTCCTGGCATGGATTAGAACAAAAGTCCTGGCTGGTTTCCATTAAATTTAGTGCTCAAAATTCAAGATACACATATATTAAGTGCTGTTTAAGTTAGAAGATATTATAATAAAAGTTCTACAATTATTATTCTATATTCAGAATATTCACAGGCCTTGTTTGTTAATAAGTAATATTAAAGAAATGTCTGACAAGGTCAAATGAGTATGTGTTGAACTATATGTGTATATATATATATATATATATATATATAAACACATATATAATTTTAGGAGATACAAACAAATGAACTCAATAAACAGAGAAATTATCTTTTATCCAAATTATGAATTACTGTGTTCTCTATGGAACACTAAAATCTCAGAAAATAAATGATTCTGTAAAAAAATCTTCATGCTATTCCATAATTCCAGGAAAATTTGACTTTTCATGGGCTTTTAGAGATGTAAAAGATCTTTTTTCCCCAATTTATTGTTTTTTTTTGTTGTTTTTATTTATTTTTTATTTATTTTTCAAACTTTTTTTCCCTTTATTAAAACTTTTATTTGCAAGACATATGTATGGGTAATTCTTCAACACTGACCCTTACAAAGCTTTCTGTTACAAATTTCCCCCCCCCAGTTCCCACCCCTCCCCTAGATGGCAGGAAATCCACTACATGTTAATTATGTTAAAATACTTGACAAATCGAATATATGTAGAGATGTGAAAGATTTTGATGGTCATCTAATTCAACTCTGTTTTATTGACAAAGAGCCTCTTTTTTGTTCATCCAGTAGAACATAAGCTTCTTGAGAACAAGAATTGTTCCTTTTTTATTTTTTAAGTTTTAAAACTTTTTATTTTCAAAATATATGCATGGATAATTTGGCAACATTGACCATGGCATAGCTTTGTGTTTCATATTTTCTCCTCCTTCCACCCACCCCCTCTGCTAAATGGCAAGCATTCCAATATATGTTTTGTGCTTTTTTTTTTTACCAGTTTTATTTTTTTATTTAAAAAAATTATCTGTAAAACATACGCATTGGTAATTTTCAACATTGACCCTGGTAAAGCCTTCTGTTTCAAATTTTTCTCTCCTTCCCCTCACCCCATCCCATAGATGACAGGGAGTCCAATATATGCAAACTATGTTAAAATATATGACAAATACAATATACATACACATATTTATGCAGTCATCTTGCTGTACAAGAAAAATTGGATCTATAGGGAAAAAAAAACAACCAAAGAAGGAAAATAAAATGTAAACAAGCATCAGCAGAAAGCATGAAAATGCTATGTTATGGTCCACACATCTCCCACAGACTTCTCTCTAGGTGTAGATGGCTTTCTTCATCACTGAACAATTGGAACTGATCTGAAACATCTCATTGTTGAAGAGAGCCATGTCCAACAGAATTGATTAACATATATTCTTCTTGTTGCTATGTATAATGATCTCCTGGTTCTGCTCATTTCAC